>JABYQR010000078.1:0-146105 GCA_022592445.1 Cytidiella melzeri | reverse complement strand
TTGCATAGTGCCTGAAATAGACCCGCTTAGCATGCATTTCCGAGTTCCAATTACGCTCAAAGGAGTGTTCAGAGAAAAGGGCATCAAAGCTATGATTGACTCAGGAGCCACTGCATTGTTCCTAAGTCAAGACTTTGTCAACCGGCACCGAGTACGTACGGTCCCCTTAGAAAGACAGATCCCACTCCACAACATCGATGGGACTCTAAATCAAGGAGGACGTATCACACACAGAGCAGAGCTCGAACTACAAGTTGGGGCTATCAAAGAAAACGCAACATTTTTGGTCACGGACATCGGACCAGAAGATTGCATTCTAGGCCTACCCTGGCTTTGCAAAGCAAACCCCAAGATCAATTGGGCTACTGGAGAAATGGAACTGGAAGCTGAAGAAGACTTGAACCCTTCCAGTCTATCACAGCCAATCGGAAGCAGAGACGAGCCTGGCTCAGAGCCGGTATCATTCAGGACACCAAAGAAGAGCTTTGGTCCTGTGCTAGCTATACGTACTCTACAGATATTGCGGCTAAGGCCCATCAATCCAAAGAGCAACAGACGTTCGAACAGATGGTTCCAGAAGAATACCACAGACACCAGAAAGTCTTTTCCGAAGAAGCATCACAGCGCCTCCCAGAGCACCAGCCCTGGGATCACACGATTGATCTAACAGAGAACCCGAAGATGTTCAGATCCAAGGTCTACCCCATGTCTCCAATGAACAAGCGGAGTTAGACAAGTTTATTGAGGAAAACCTAGCGAAAGGATATATTGTCCCATCCAAGTCGCCCATGGCCTCACCGGTATTCTTCGTCAAGAAGAAGGATGGCAAGCTTCGGCTTGTTCAGGATTATCGACGGTTGAATGACATCACGATCAAAAACCGCTACCCACTCCCCTTGGTATCAGACATTACCAATCGACTTCGTCAAGCCAAAATCTTCACTAAGTTTGACGTACGATGGGGTTACCATAACATTCGGATCAAAGAAAATGACGAATGGAAGGGTGCATTTGTGACAAACCGAGGGCTGTTCGAGCCTAAGGTGATGTTGTTTGGCATGACCAATTCTCCAGCCACGTTTCAAGCAATGATGAACTCCATCTTTGCTGATCTCATTGCGGAAGGAAAGGTCTCAGTGTACCTGGATGACATCCTCATCTTCAGCTCAGACATCACGGAACATCGTAAACTTGTCCATGAAGTACTAGCAAGACTTGAAGCCAATGACCTGTACCTTCGCCCCGAGAAATGCGAATTTGAACAGTCACAAGTCGAGTACTTAGGTCTAATCATTGGTAACGGAAAGATCCGTATGGACCGGGTAAAATAGAAGCTATCACCAACTGGCCGGTACCACAGAACCTCCGTGATGTACGCGGTTTCATTGGATTTGCCAACTTCTACCGACGTTTCATCAAGGACTTTGCACGGCATACTCGTCCCCTACATGATCTTACCAAGAAAGACCAATCTTGGAAGTGGGGAGAAGCACAACAGAACGCCTTTCAGATGCTCAAAGATGCGTTCACTCAGGAACCTATTCTAGTCACATGGGAACCTGATCGTCCCACACGTATTGAAGTTGATGCGTCTGGCTTTGCAACCGGAGGAGTTCTATTGCAGAAACTAGAGGATGGACAAGAGGATGGACAATGGCACCCTGTAGCGTTTCGGTCTCAGTCTATGGCCGAAGCCGAACGGAACTACGAGATCTATGATCGAGAAATGCTCGCTATCATCAGAGCTCTTGAAGATTGGCGTCACTATCTAGAAGGATTACCCGCGCCGTTCGAGATTATCACAGATCATCAGAATCTGCAGTACTGGCGTACCGCTCAGGACCTGTCTAGACAACAAGCTCGGTGGTCCTTATACCTTAGCTGGTTTGATTTCGTGTTGACCCACAAACCTGGAAAGACCCTTACTCAAGGTGACCCGCTGTCCAGAGTTAGAACCTTGGAAGTGCTAGATGCATCAGACAACAAAGAACAAGTTGTGCTGAAACCCGAATACTTCCAAACCATAGCTGCCTCAAGTACTCTAGAAACAGACCCATTGGAAGCTCGAATCAGAGACATCAGCCTTCGAGAAGCTGAGGTGGTTCAGGGATTAGCCAAGCTAAAGAAGGACGGACCCCGGAAGTTGACAGATGGTGGACTAGAGTGGGAAGAAGACAGCGGACTGGTGTACTACAAAGGAAAGCTGTACATTCCTAAAGATCGAGAAGTCCGAAAGGAGATTGTACGTCGATGCCACGATGCACTACCAGCAGGACATCCTGGCAAACACGCAACCCTGGAACTAGTAACACGGCACTATTGGTGGCCTCGTATGGCATCATTTGTAGAACAATACGTCCTTGGATGTGACAAATGTCAGCGAACCAAATCAGCACAGCACCCGGTTGCCCCAATACAGCCTATCGAAGTACCAGACGGACCTTGGCAGGTGGTTGGTGTAGACTTAGTCGGACCACTCCCACGCAGTAAAGGTTTTGACATGATTGCCGTGTACACAGACTTGTACAGCAAGCAAACACATGTAATTCCAACTCAGTCTACTGTCACAGCAGACGGTATAGCCGAGCTTCACATCAGAGAGGTGTTCAGGCTCCACGGCATTTCCCGACAGTTTATATCCGATAGAGGACCCCAGTTTGCAGCTCGTGTCATGCAAGCGTTGTACAAACGGCTAGGCATCACTGGCACCATGACTACCGCCTACCACCCTCAGGCCAATGGTCAAACGGAAAGAACAAATCAAGAGGTAGAAAAGATTCTACGGCTCTTTGTTGACCAACGACAAGATGATTGGGCAGAATACATCCCAGTGGCTGAATTCGCCATCAACTCCCGGGTCAACTCATCTACTCAGCATTCTCCGTTTGAAGTCATGTACGGGTATCTACCGGACTTTACCATTCCCATTGGTCGTCAAAGTTGTATGCCAAATCTAGACGCACGCCTAGAAAAGCTCAGACAGGTTCGGGCAGAAGCCGAAGCTGCCTCGCGTCTCTCTAAGGAAAAGATGGCCGAAGCTTCCGGATACACCCGTAGAGCCACTCCAGTATTCAAGGAAGGGGACCTTGTGTGGTTGTCTTCCAAGAACGTCAAAGTACATCAGCAGTCTGACAAGCTAGGGCCTAGACAGCTTGGTCCCTTCACAGTTCTTCAGAAGACCGGTGAACATACATATCGGATCAAACTCAAATCCGGATATCGTATTCACGACAACATCAACGTCAAACGGCTATCTCCGTATCGAGGAAACGAAGTAAACGGCCTCATACCAGAACCACCAGCACCGATCATAGTAGATGATCAACAAGTCTATGAAGTTGAGAAGATCCTAGACAGTCGGATCTATCGGAAGCAAATGCAGTACCTAGTCAAATGGAAAGGCTATGGAGAAGGCGATGTAACGTGGGAACCTGCAGTAAATCTGACCAATGCGAAAGAGAGCATTGCAGAGTTCCACGCCAGACACACCAACGCACCTCAGAAATTGCCCAAAGCACTCTTCGACTCTATTACTTGGAAACTGTTGGAGAACATCACAGAAGCTATTGCATCTGACCTCGAGTGGGCAGATGGTAGAGTCCCTGGTCTTAGTTCATCGAGGCGATGAATTTTAGGAGGGGGGTAATGACATGGATAGTCCAACAGAGACCGGATTTTTCCAACAATGTCACAAGTTTACAGCCTTAGGCGCCTATCTAGAGCACTTATTTTCCGGCTAGGAGTGTTACCGGACCTAACCCTAACCCGGGTCACGTGACATCCTGCCTTATTTATCAATAGTCCAGACCTAAACCCTAGACTCAATCTGGAGCGGTTCCAGATCAACCTAGGCTATTGTTCTATTGTTCAACTTCTATTGATAGGGATTCCCCAGGGATTCCCCTAGTTCCTATTGTCCTATTGTCTTCCGTCTATTGTCTTTTGTCTATTGTTAGGGATTCCCCAGGGATTCGCCCAGTTTCTATTGTTCTATTGTTCCTATTCTATTGTTCTATTGTTCTATTGTTCTAGTGTTCTAGCTCTATTGTTCTCTGTACCCTGGTCCTTGACAGTTACTCAGGTCCCTGACAGTTACCCTGGTCCCTTATTGTTCTATTGTTACTCCAGCCCCACAGTTACTCCAGTCCCTAGTGTGGGAACTGGTGCACAGACCACCCAGACACAGTATATATAGTACCCCTTACCCTTCCTGGTTCTGCATCTTGACCTCTTCGTCATTTGCACTGCCAGGTGAGTTACTCAATGTAACCTAGTATAAGCTTGATATTGACTTCGTCATTTGCACTGCCAGTATCCGGCCTCTGAGCCTGCTTGCCTGCTTATCATCGACTTTGACCTTGTTGTCGTTGTTGGAGATCCACTTCCACTTCCTCTCCCCCTCTTCTCTGCCCTTGTTTAGGGTTTAGCAGTATAGCAGCAGTTGCTCCGTGACACACAGGCTGTGTTCTGATTGTAACTCCTGCTTAGAGAGTAACTAGTGGTTGTCAAACTTTCTGGAACAATCAGATGCAGTGCTCACCACGATGCAGCCACAAATTTACATTTTCCAAGAATGTGGGGGTTGAGATTGTTTTGTCAGCTTCCAACTTCTGGTAATTCATGCTCAGGGCCAATAGTATCTGTGGCATGTGTTCTGATCATAGTTTCACAACCACTAGTTGCTCCCTCAGCAGGAGTTACAACTAGAACACAGCCTGTGGCAGTTCTAATGGGGATGAGGCAGTTCGGACGTCGACGGGACGCATGTAACACATTCTTGCAGTTGATTATATCAAAAGATCTTCAACCCCTTTGTTTTGTGAGCATGTATCACATGTTTTGCATCACCAAATGAGTGCTACAACTATCTGTTGCATCAGCATTGAGCACTGCACAAGATTAATGACAAATGAAGCCTTTTTCTACCATTGATGTCCTTGATCAATGCATGCTTGTTTTGCTTGTGATCAAATTTAATAGTCATATAACAGTTACTATATCCCAGATCAAGTTGCTTATCACAAGTGTCACCAATAACAAATGCACTTACTAAAGCCAATATTCATGACCAGATCACTTTGCAAGATTATTACCAGGAACAAAGTTGTTTACTGAAGTCCTTTTTGACAACAAAGTCACTTGTCCAAGTAACTATCCAAGGCTATACTTGATTCAATTTGATATCAGTAACATAATTGCTAATCAAAATGGCTACTCTAAGCAATATCACCCAGTCCAGCTGCTACCAGTAGCAAAGTTACCTAACTCAAACAGTACTATTTCTTACAACCTTTAGGAATTGTACTTGCTGCTTGCCGTCCATGATAACACTAGTTCCTAACAAGGACTGTGGAGACTCTGCTACCTTGAGCTGACCTTGCTTTGTGAAACTATATGATTTCATTCAGGGTCAACAAAAAGTCCATGTAAAACAAGAAAAGACAGAAGCAATGTAAGGTAGGGAAAATGCAAAAGAGGTCACAGAACCAAGAAGTGTACTAGCAGTTGCACAGCCAACTACTGGGCTGCCAAGCAAAAAAAGCCTGGTGCCTTGGACCCACACAGAAGGACAGCCAGTGCCACAGCAACAGATGTGTGATGGTGGTGATGGTTACAAGATCAAGAGGCTTGATGAGACAGAAGGCATTGGCTGATGTGCCCCTATCAGATTGGAAAGTTGTGGAGCCTAAGAGAGCAAAAAATCCAGGAGGGAAAGATGCTGGATAGCAAGGGCAACTGTACTTGAGAAAAGAACACAACCACAAACTCTAATGCAATGCTCTCTGGTGGCAAGCAGGACCGGTCGTGTATACAAATGAGCTCTCAGTTGAGCCTGGTACATCTCTAGACATATCACCTTGATTCCAGGAGCTAATCTAAGACAATTGCTGCACTAGCACTGCACATGCACCCAACAATACATAAAGCCCCTTGCTACCATCCTTGTAGCCTAGCATACATTTATTGTCCCCTTCATCTTTTTTTGTTGCTTTGGTGCTGGCTTGTAAGTGCATCACTTTTTGCTGTGAATTTGCCTTCAATTGCTGTGCTGAGGCTGCTTTTATAGCTAGCCATCTCACTGTGAACCATCTTACTGCACTCTTCTCAAATTGCCCTTCTACACACCTCCATTGCTGTAATTCTCGTTGTTGTTCCAGCGCTGGTCAGTAAGTAGACTGTTATTTGTATTGCACCTGCCTTAAGTCACTGTACTGAAACTATTGTTACAGCTAGCTGCCTTACACAAAACCCTTCCATCACCTATCAACAGCATATAAACTCATGCAACTCTTACTCTCTCTCACTGCAATTTCTGCCATTGTCAGTGGGGTGCTTTATACATTGACTGTGTTTGGAATCCTGTACAGCAGTGCAGAATCCCATTACCCAACTGTCTCCAACAACTGCAACTGCAACTTGGCAAGCCAGAGTACTGGCACACATAACTATCTCAATCTGCATCAAGTTCATAACCAAATCAATCTCACCAAACGAGTCAATGAAGATATTGGCAATCCTGTATCAGAAGATACTGTGAAAGAAAATGGCGAGGCTGCATACCAGCGCCTAATATGTGGCCGTTATTTACCACTAACAGATCCTCAGTTTAGGGATTTGTGGAACACAGCCGTACATATAAAACATTATGGGGGTGCTAAAGTTGTACCTGGGTCTGAAGTAGAGCTGATGATACATCTAATTTCTTACATACCACACCTTCCTGATGATGATCCTCTCAAAAAGTATGTAAACTTTATCCAGCATTGGCTGACCCCCATGCCAACAGGTTAGAAAGAATTGCAGGAGAACAGTAGACAGTACTACTAGTAATTAGCAGCAGGCTGATGTAATTGGAGAGCTTGTAGGCCTGTATTACCGTCAAGTTTACTACCATTGCATTGTACTTTGAGGCTGTTCAGAAGGATGTCAAACAGTCAAGTAGATAGTCTGACTAAACAAGGTAAAGATTTTCAGATCAACTTGCCCAAATTCTTGCCAGAAGCCACAACTGTTTTATGTGTCACTGACAGTGCTCTGGTTCCCAACCATTGCATTGAGAGTGTATGCATACAGACTGAGACTGCCTAGGGTCTCTCACTTGAGGATACTAGGCCTTAGGTGGTGTTTTAACTGCCTGTATTCACAAACACTGCTCCTTTGAGTCTTGACTAGTGTTACACCTCCTGAAGAATGAAGAAGAATTATTCCAGTGTGCTCCAGCACATTGATGCTTTTTCAGATATGACCCTTTTTACCCCCAAAGTGTGGAAATTTGATGGGAGAATACAGACAGTAACAGTTCAATAGTAAAGCAATGAATACAGTTGATAGCATCACACTGGCCTTGTTATCAGCCCTTTATAACTTTGTATCAGATCACTTTTGCAATCAAAATGCACTTTTTGATTTTCACCAACTGCATACAAGTCTATACATATCATACACCATTTCTTGTGGCAACATCCTGGTTCAAGAATCCTGTCAATTGGGGTGGAAATGAGCAATTTATGGCCAGTTTACTGAAAAAGGTCACTGAGACTCAAATTCAAACTCCACTCTTGCTGGCACATGTACAGCAGCCTACACACAATGCTTGCTCTCTCAAAACACAGAATACAGTCAGAACACATGCCACAAATATTATTGGCGCTGAGCAAGAATTACCAGTACTTTGGAAGCTAATAAAACATTCCCAACGACAACATTCTTAGACAATGTAAATTTATAATTGCATCAGCAGTGAGCACTGCATCTAATTGTTTGAGAAAGTTTCACAACCATTAGTTGCTTTCTAAGCAGCAGCTACAATCAGTACCCAGCCTGTGGAAGTTCTAAAGGGGATGAGGCAGTTCATTTATCAACAGGACATATGTAACATGTTCTGGGAGTTGAGACACCCTCATGCCTCTCATTATTAAAGCAAGTAATCTTCTGGCATCAGTGGCTAGTTTTGATGAGCATTAAAAGTGATTGTTGCATTAGCAGTGAACACGGCACAAGATTAATGATAAGATATATGAAGCCCCTTGCTACCATTGGTGACTGCCTTTATCAATGTATGGGTGCTTTCCCACAACTAAACTTATCAATTGTAGTACAGTCACTTTATCCCAAATCAAGCTGCCTATCAAATTTGTCACCAATAGCAAATGCCTTTACTACAGTCAATATCCATGGCCAGGTTACTTGGCAAGGTTCTTACAAGGGACAAAGTTGTTGACTGAGGTTCTTCTTGGTAAAAAAAAGTCACTGGCTCAAGTGGAACACCTTAAGAAACAGCCAAGCAGTGAAATTATGCATGTACTTGCGGATTTGAACCGCAGAAATACTGTTCAGTGCGGTGATGATTTTTCCTCTCAAAGTCAGCTTTGGATGACAAGTGAGGATACATCCAGTACACCTGCTTGGCTGCACCCCAGAATTGCTCGATTGGGTTGAGTTTGCAGCAAAACTTTGGTAGATAAAGTATTCTAAAGCCTGGGCCCAGCTCTCTGCAGTGCTTCTCAAGTACAGTCTTGACATCTCTGAAATCCAGCTGGTTCATGAGATCCTGCGGCAGCAGCACAATAGGGCCGGTGGATTGCATTTAAATCTTGGGCACTCGGCACGAAGACGTTTCACATCTATGCCACACTCTGTGAGAATGGTCAACATTTCTTTGAAGACACCTGCTCAAGGGTGTGCAGGTGGCAAATAGAGCAAATGTGGGTAATCATTTGCAAACAATGCATCTGTATGGCAATAGTACAGTCCTAGCATTATTAAAACATGCACCCCACTGTAAAAATTGAGGTTTTGATGCACATATCAGAGGGAAAACAATATTTTGAGCACAAGAAAACATTTCTTTTGTGATTAGCAGCATATGTCAGTCAATGTTCTATGAAAATCACACAAATGAAGACAGTTTCCACAATTAATCACGCAACTACAAAATTTTCAGCACATACACCATTTCAGAGAATATGCCAACACTCATAGCACAGTTTTTGCACATGTTTGCTCTGACACTTGTTCAGGGATCCCAATCTAGCACAACTGATACAGTTTCTACACATGTGTGTTTTGACGTATGTTCAAAAATCACAATTTTGCACAAGTAGTTCAAACAATACATCTCATTGTCCTTGCAATTTTGGACAACAAAAAGACACACATATGCATTTCAATGAAACTATACATGTGTGTAATATACAAAAATCCAACACAGGTGCTCTTCAAGCGTAGAAATTACACATCTTGGTACCATGTACATCTGGTAAAAAGTTTTTCTCCGGAGATGCCAGCAAGAGTCCAGATAGTCCTGGACTTTCCAGCACTGTCCAGATTGCATGATGATGTCTATGCACATCTACACTAGTCCTTATGTACAGTGTGATGTCCAGAGTACCCAATGGTATACTCTTGTGTGTATATGGCATAAACATCAATAGTAGCACATGTGTTACCATGGTAGTAATCAGACAATGTCTGCCTCGTATTAGTGAGTGGGAGTGGAATTGGAACATGGAAAGTGTCATCAATGGTGATACACTCAGAAATTGCTTCAGGGCACAATCTGACCATATTGCATGGAATCGCCCTGCCTGAATTGTACTGTGGCAGATCTTTCACAAATGGTACTTACCAGAAAAGAGTGAAGTATTGGCTGGAGATACTTGAAGACTGTGGTGTAAAAATAAGTTGGGAGTGTGGTAGGATATATTGCTGTACTAGTACTCACCATGATATTGTTCCCTGACCCTCATGCACAAATGAAGATCTAACAATGGGCTGGACTCCAGGGTTGTCTTACCTGTAGAGGCTCTCCTCAGCCGTAACCAAATGGAAGTTGGTGAAGGGCTCACCAGGTTGACTTCCTGTAGCTGCAGCACTCTTACTTTGATGCAGTGATACCCACGCTTAATCACGTGCACTAGTCTGGCTTTGTGTTAGCTTCTTGTGAATGCCTAAGGGCCTGATTGGCATGGCATTTTGTAGTTGACCACAAAATAATCCCCCGCCAACAACAAATAATCCACTGTCAAAACAAGGCAAATTAAGCACTGAATTAATCTATTTGGCGGGACTTAAAATAATGCACCTACATAATGTGGCGCCAATCAGGCCCTAAGTTCAGATTGGGCTATTCTTTGCAAGAGGCAATGGCAAGCAATGATCAAGCGGAGCAAAGGCTAAGTTGGGCCAATCTTATCAAGTCTACACTTACCAAAAACAAGCTAAACCAAGTTGTATGTTTGTTTTGATTCAGTCTTGTCACATGAGCCGCAAATGTGCACATCCAATGACTTGTGTTGAATTCAAAACATCATGTAACTCTGAGTTTTGTAGATTTTGCAACAAAAAATATACATGTGCTCTGCAACAGAAGCAAAGTCCACCCTGTGTGTTAACTCTGTATCTGAGTTTGCTAACTACAAGTAAAATCTGTGATGGGGTGACATGTGTGTATGTGATTAGTGATGTGGAACATGTGTGACTTTTTTATTTTTTGGACAGTATTATTGCCATACGGATGCCATACAGATGCAGATCTTGGATACGACCTGAAATTGCCTAGGACTGCGGACCAACTCCCATCACATGCATATCAACTTCTTCACATGCAGGCCAATCCTACCGCGTGTACTCCAGCGGCCCAGGTAGGGAAGCAAGATGGTCCAAGAGCAGCGAGCAGGCTTTGACAATGATTACCAGCCAGACCTTGGGACCTTTGTGTGGCCATCCGAGGATTCACCAAGGGTTCTTCGGCCCTACCTCCAGCAATGTTGTTCTGCCCACATGATCACAATGGGCTGTGCCGGACTAAACAATGGATCAGAAATGCGAGGGTCAAACCCTCCTCGGAACCGTGGTAAAACACCATCACCAAAGGCTAGCGCTCGAGTTACGTTACAAGATGTCTCCTATCATAGGTTGCCAGACACTCTTTTATTGGCATCTCACATGGTGTACAGCAACCCAAGACTCGTCCACTTTTAGGTGTTGCATCCCGTACCCTTGCCATATGCAGGCTGTGTCCTGCCACTCGCTGACACGTTCCATTACATTTGCCTTCGTTGGACTTAGTTGGAGAAGGCTAAAGATAGGAGAGGTACCATAGCTCTACAAACCAAGTCTCTTTGTAAACTTTTATCAGAGGAATAGCACCCCCCAAAGAGTTTCCCCTTCTTTTGCAACTGCGTTAAGCCACCTGTGACTGTGTTCCTTTCACTGCAAATTTCTCCTACATTTATGTCCGCTGAGCCTGCAACTCATTCCGTTACCCCAATTTGTTGCTACTGCCCCACTGTTCCTCACTTACCGGACAGTTGCTGTCCCTATTGCCTGCATCACAAGATCCTGCATTGCTATCCTATTTCACCAGCACCTCCACCTCCACCAGAGCCTCCTGTAGAGCCTTCTGCCTCTTCCAAAAGATTGTCAACCAAATCACCCTTGCCAGCAATCTCTGTTGCCTCTGTAGCGGATTTTCTTGAAAACTGCTTCTACTGCAATATGCAAAGCAACTATTCTACCCCACTGCAAACTGGTCCTTTCATACCCCTCAATTGCGATTGTCCCGTTGCCCCACATCCCAACTGCTGGCTCTCTCCTACGTTCAAGGGAGAAAACCACGGCTGCAAACTCATTCAGTTTAATCTTACTGGCACCCCCAACATTGTTGCTGGACACACATTCGCATGCAACACCCATTGCCAATCAGTGGAGTCGTCCTCCACTACCAACCCCGCAATTCCTCCTCCAACTCCGATTGAGGTTTGTCGCTGCCATTGCCACTGTAACGTGTCAACATTGACTCTTCCTTTCACCCTTACCATCAAAGTGCACGTCTTCTCGTGTATCAATCATCTGGGCACCCATTGGGCTTGCGCGGATATTAACAGTTTGTCTTATCACCTTACCTGTGTTTTCTGCAGTTTGCTTTGGACAAGTAGCACATTACCTTTACTACCTTCAAGTTGGCCTCTCTTGTTTTGCTGTGTTTTTACTGAAACCTTCTTTACTGCGTTACTGCAACTGTGTTTCTACTTCACTGCACCAAGTTTACTGCGTCCTCTTTCATTGTGTCAAGTTTATCACAACCTTTCCTCTTCACTGCATTAGTAATTTTGCGTTTTCAATTTGATTTGCGCCTTAGTTCCAATATCTACATTGCACATCTTTTGCATTGATCCTACCTGCACACCGACTTCTTGGTTTCATTGCAAGTTTCATTGCAGCCCCTTTTTCTCAGGGACACAAAGTGGATGACAACGAAGTGGTGGTGGTAGGTGTGAGGCACAATACTCTCACCAGCTATAAACCTTGTACAGATGTCTAGCCCAGTAAAGACCGAGTTAGTATTTTGACTACCAGCTATGAAGTACAGAGGGGGTTTGCTTACCTAGCCCAGTAAAGACCAAGCGGTCGAGATGGGGGGCTAGGAGCATACATGCAGCAGTATATATAGACTTCAGGGACCTGCGCACAGACCATGTTGAGGGCAGGCTTTGCAAGAAGCCGTGTGAACGAAGAACAAAAGAACTACCTAAAGTAGAACAATAGCTATTGTCTGGACTCTGCCAAGACCTCTACTCATGAGAGAATCTATCTAAAAGGAGACCAGTTATTGTTTTTTGTTCCCACACCCGTGAGAACACTCTAACTATAAAGAGAACAACAGCAAAAGAACAATAGGAGTCCATGTGAACAGTATGTATGATGTCAAACCCTAGCTATGGGCTGAGCCATGTGGTTGTAGCCATGTGGTCTTACATAAGCTGAGTTACATGCCAGTGTGATGTAGCAGCAAGTAAAATCACCAAGTAGAGCATTTAAGCCACGTGACATGGGCGCTTTATAGACATGCAAGGGATTTGCAGAGAGGGTTGCAACTGGGTTACAACCAGGTTGCAAAGGTAAAAACAAGAGGTAAAATGCAAAAAAGGGCTATTTGGGCCATCCACAACAAATGTCTATAGCAATGTTCAGCTGAGAAGCAATCTTGTCATTGGTGAAGTATTCATCACAATTGATTCCTGCCTTGAACAGGATCCGTATGGATTCTGCACCATCTGGAGAGCGCAGCCATCCGAAGTCAGCTTAGACAAAGTTAGCTACAATCAACAACACTTCTTCACCTTTTGACAAGGGACAGCCTTTTTGCCATTTGGCACCCATCGGTGACACGGAGACAAGGCTCGACGTGACAAACAGGGACACGAAGTGGATGACGACGAAGTGGTGGTGGTAGGCGTGAAGCTCAATACTCTCACCAGCTATAAACCTTATGCAGATGTCTAGCCCAGTAAAGACCAAGTTAGTATTGTGACTACCAGCTATGTAGTACAAGAGGGGGTTGCTTACCTAGCCCAGTAAAGACCAAGAGGTCGAGATGGGGGGCTAGGAGCGTACATGTAGCAGTATATATAGACTTCAGGGACCTGCGCACAGACCATGTTGAGGGCAGGCTTTGCAAGAAGCCGTGTGAACGAAGAACAAAAGAACTACCTAAAGGAGAACAATAGCTATTGTCTAGACCTTGCCAAGAACTCTACCCGTGAGAGAATCTATCTAAAAGGAGACCAACTATTGTATTCCATTCCCACACCTGTGAGAACATCCTTCCATAAAGAGAACAATAGGAAAGAACAATAAGGAGCCATGTGGACGTATTATGACGTCAAACCCTAGCTATGGGCTGAGCCATGTGTCTGTAGCCATGTGGTCTTACTTAAGCTAAGTCACATGCCAGTGTGACGTAGTAGCAAGTAATGTGACCGTGTGGAGCGTCTAAGCCACGTGATACGGGCGCTTAATAGACGTGCAAAGGAGTTTATGCAGGAAAGTTGCAACTAGCTGCAGCCCGGAGTTTTACAGATAAAAACAAGAGGTAAATTGCGAAAATTAAGGGCTAGTCAGGCCATCCATGACATTACCCCCCTCCTAAAATCGAGCGTCCTCGCGAAGCATCACTGTGCTGTGGTGATAGAGGTCTTCTACCCGTCTACAGGGATTCAGCAGAATTGCCCCGATTGTCTAGTCAGAAGGATGCTAGGAAGTTTCTCCCCTTCTGGTGTCGTTGACTCGACGTTACCCGTCAGTGTGATGTTCTTGAGATATCCAGACCGATGTGTTTGCCTTCATCCCAGCTAAGATCGTATGTAGATGGATAGATCGTGCGAAGGAAAGCGGGGTCGGTCTGGGTATTGAATTCCCGAAAGTGCGAGCGGAGATCCGCGAAGAGTGAAGCTTTGATGACCCGGGGCGCTCCGGGGTTTGCTTTGTAGAAGTCGTCAATTGCTTCTTGACTATTCTCGAGGTTTTCTACTGGTTCCCAGCTATTGTGTCCGTCTGAATACCCTTCCCATTTGACAAGGAATTGCAATTTCTTCCAACGTCCGTGTAGCCTGCTGTCTAGCACTTTTCGACGACGTACTGTTCTTCTCCTTCTATGACGATAGGATCAGGAGGTGGAGGTACGTCTTTGCCGTTGTCGTGCCAGGGACTTAGACGGTTGATGTGGAAGACGGGGTGGATTCGGAGATAGCTGGGTAGATCGAGTTTGTAATCGAGATCGCCAATGCGTTCGATGACCTTGTACGGGCCGAGCTGTCGAGGACCGAGTTTAGGGGTAGCCTGATGAATCTGGACGTTCTTAGCGTTTAGCCAGACCATGTCCCCTACTTGGAAGACGCGTGGAGAACGCTTCTCAGACTCGTAAAGTTGCTTCATCTTTTCTTTGCTTAGACGAAGAGCTGCTTCGGTCTCCTTTCGTACTCGAGCCATATTATCAAGGCGCTCATCGAGTGAAGGGATATTGCTTCGCTTGCCAACTGGTATAGTGAAGTCGGGGCGATATCCGTAGATGACTTCAAACGGTGTTTGTGAGTTACCCGCATGTACTCGCGAGTTGAGTGCAAACTCAGCCGCCGGCAGATGATCGACCCAGTCGTCTTGTCGTTGCTGACAGAATAGACGCAGTACTGTTCGATATCCTGGTTTTTGCGTTCGACTTTGCCATTTCCTTGCGGATGATAGGCGGTCGTAAAACCAGTCTCTATGCCTAGGCGGTGATAGAGCGCACGCATGAAGCGCGCTGCAAACTGGGGTCCTCGGTCAGAGAACACCTTCTTGGGAATGCCGTGAAGTCGGAATACTTCTTTGTATGTAGATCGGCAATCCCCTCAGCGTTAACCTTAGTGGTAGTAGGGATGATGTGCGTTTGATCGGAGTAATGGTCGACGTAGACCGCGATCGAATCAAATCCCTTAGAGGGTGGCAGCTGAGTGATGAGATCTACTCCGACGTGTTCCCAAGGTCCGGCCGGAGTTTCCTGAGGCTGTAGTACTGCTTTAGGGTGTGGAGCTGACTTGTAGCGTTGACAGCGATCACAACCTAGTACGTAAGTCTCGATGAAGGCATTCATCTTGGCCACCAATAGTGTCGTGAGACTAGCTCTATGGTGCCGTGTTTGCCCGGATGACCAGCCGCGGGTGTGTCATGGCAAGATTTGACGATTTCGTGACGGAGCTCTTTGTTGTTAGGGATGTAGAGTTTTCCCTTGTAATAGATGAGCCCGTCACTCTCTTCCCATTCGAGTAAACCGCCGACAAGTTTGCGAGGACCCTTCTTTGCGAAGGGTAGCGAGAGCTTGTGCGACTTCTGCTTCTTGCTCCGTGCATTCTCGGATCTTTGATTCGAGTGGAGAAGCAGTGGCGAGCGCACTGGTAGCGAGGATCGGAAGTGTTCCGGTTTCAGTACCACCTGATCCTTGTTGTCTTCTTCGTCCGTGACAGCGTGAGAGTGAAGACGAGAGAGAGGATCAGCGTGTATCATGGTACTACCGGGCTTGTGTACCAACACGAAGTCGAAGTCAGCCAAGAGTAATGACCAACGTGCTTGACGTCGAGTGAGGTGTTGCGCAGTCTTCCAGTACTGCAGGTTTGCGTGATCTGTCCAGATCTCAAACGGTTCCTTGAGCCCCTCAAGGTAGTGGCGCCAATCTTTGAGAGCCTTCGGTGATTGCTAACATCTCCCGATCAAAGATTTCGTAGTTACGCTCTGCTTCAGTCATAGAGGCGGACCGGTAGGCGATAGGGTGGTAGAATCCATCTTCCTTCGATTTCTGGGAGATGATTCCACCGGTCGCATAGCCCGAGGCATCGACTTCTAGACGTGTAGGGAGTTCAGGGTCCCAGACTGCCAAGATAGGCTTAGTGGTAAAGGCCTTCTTTAGCAACGTGAAGGCAGTCTCTTGTGCTGGACCCCAGACGAACGGTACGTCCTTCTTAGTAAGGTCGTGTAGAGGCCGCGCGTGCTTTGAGAAGTCTTGGATGAAGCGTCGGTAGAAGTTGGCAACCCGATGAATCCTCTGACTTCTTTGAGGTTCTTGGGTGTGGGCCACGTAGAAACTGCTTGGACTTTGACAGGGTCCATAGCTACTTCGCCGGCGCGAATGATCAATCCGAGGTACTCGATCTCAGATTTCTCAAACTCGCACTTTTCCGGACGAAGATACAGATCGTGCTGCTGAAGTCGCTCGAGGACTTCATGAACAACCTTGCGGTGCTCTGTCAGGTTGTTACTCCAGATCAAGATGTCATCTAGATAGACAGCCACCTTGCCCTCGGCCACGAGGTCGGCGAAGATGTTGTCCATCAGAGCTTGGAAGGTAGCGGGTGAGTTCGTGAGACCGAAGAACATGACTTTAGGTTCGAAGAGTCCTCGGTTGGTAACGAAAGCCGCTTTGTACTCGTCTCCTTCTTTGATGCGGACATTGTGATATCCCCAACGAACATCGAATTTGGTGAAGATCTTTGCACCCTTGAGCTTGTTGATGATGTCGGTGGCAAGCGGTAGAGGGTAGCGGTTCTTCACGGTGATGTCGTTGAGTTTACGATAGTCCTGAATAAGTCGGAGTTTGTTGTCCTTCTTTTTGATGAAAAAGACTGGAGAAGCCATCGGAGACTTAGAAGGCGTGATGTAACCTTTTGCTAGGTTCTCCTGAATGAACTTGTCAAGTTCGGCTTGTTCGTTCAGGGGCATAGGGTAAACTTTTGATTTGATGGTCTCAGGAGCGTCTGGTTTGAGATCAATCGAATGGTCCCAGGGCTGATGCTGGGGTAGCCGATTAGACTCTTCCTCAAGAAGACTTTAGCATGTCGGTGATACTCTGATGGAACAATGTCTTCGAAGGAGCGCTGAGCTTTAGCTTCGTTTGCTTCGGCAGCAAGTTTGGTAGAATAGGTGAAGCCGGCCATACACCAGAATTCGTCAGTGGTGTCTTGGATAATACCGGCTTTGACCCACTGCCTACGTTCTTTGCGATTACCGTCAACCTTCTGGAAAGGTTCATTAGGAGATCTTCCGAGCCGCTCGGAATTGTCATTTCTCCTTTTTCCCAGTTAACGGTAGGGTTTACGCGCTTGAGCCATGGTAGCCCAAGAATGACATCTTCTGGACCTAAGTCCGTGACAAGAAATTCTGCCTTTTCCGTGTGATCTCCGACTGTGAGTGTAAGGCGAACGAAGTGCGTTAATCCGCCAGCTTTATTCTTAGTTCCGTCAATGTTATGCAATGAATAACCCTTTCGAGCGGGTGCTGAATAATCTTATGCTTCTTGACGAACTGGTGACTGATGAATAAAGCCGTAGCTCCTGAATCGATCATAGCAGGAACGCGAATGCTTCTATTCAGACCTTTAACTAGTACATGTACACGGAAATGAGATGACAACCGATCTAGCGACGATATAGTACATGAGGAGATAGTAGACGAGGGGCATGGAGTAGACGTTGTACACGAGGAAGACGAGGCAGAAGACGAGGACGACGAAGGAGGCAAGGACAGGGTATCTGGGGGACTCGCAGCTGCGGCTGTGTCACGAGTCCGCTTCAAAAAACCGCATTAATTTTTGCTGCCATCTCATCCATTTGCTTCTTCTGGATGTCAAGCATGTCCTTGAGCGCAGCAATTTTAGCATCCTTGTCGTTGGACGCGTCTTGCTTGGCTGCAGTAGTAGTCGACGATGTCGACGAGGTAGCGGCAACCTTTTGTCCCTTAGGGACGCCTTGGAGCCGTTTTAGGCAAACTGCCCCCCAGTGACCGGTGCCACCGCAGTGGTTGCAGACCGGGTCGTCTGGGTGCTTCGAGTCCCTCTTCTTGTGACTCTCAGATCCGCAAACCGAGCAGCGCTTGCTCATCTCCTTCTTCCATTTCTGGAAGATCTCCTGTTTGCCCAGACCCGCAAAGAGCGAGTCAAACGAGGCGGAGAAACGGGAGGCATCGATCTCCATAGCATTGGGATCGCGGAACGCCTGCTGATGGGACTTGCCGTGCCCTGACGAGCTGTCCACCATGACCTTGCCGGTGCTGTTGCGGAGGTCGGCAAGTTGAGCATCGACTGCCTTGCACTGGTCCTTGAGGGCGTCGTAGGTAGCGGCGCGGGTTTGAAAGTACGAGACATGTTGCAAGTACTCGGTGCTCAAGCTCGACTTGAGGCGGTCAAAGAGGTCCTGCTGGCTCCAGCCAGTGCGAGGGGCCCATGTCTCAAACTCGGAGATGTGGGCGGCGAAGGTCTTGTTGCCTTGCTTCATGTTGGCGACTTTCGTCTTGGCCTCCATGACAGCATCTATAGGCTCGAATTTGGCTTTAAAAGCCTCGATAAATGTGTCCCAGTCATTTCCAAATGCTGGTTTGCTATTGGCTAACTCCTCAATGTGAGGGCGAGCCCAATCAGCGGTGTCCTCTTGCATGAAGGACAGGGCGCTTGTGATGAGTTTATGAGGATCAAAGATCCTCGCGCCGTTGTTGTCCACCCGGACATGGCCTTGCGCGTCTTGCTGGAAGAACGCTTTTCCTTGATTTTGCGCCCATACTATGAACGCGTGGCGGAAGAGCCGGGCTTCCGACGATGTTTTCCCCTTGAAGGAGACTGGTTTCTCAACTATGCTTCTTTCCCGAGAAGCGTGGGTAGCAGCGGCCACCGCTGGTGTCTGTGCAGCTGCAAGTGCAGCCACCTGGTTGGTCAGGTCTACCATCTTTTGTGTCAAGACGCCCAACATATTCAGGCCGTCTTGCTGGCTCAGGTTGGCGACTGGGGCGGCTGGGGCAGCAGGGGCGGCGGGCTGGTTGGGATCCATGTCGTCTGTGACCGTGCTTGAATCGAAGAAATGTATGTAATTGTAGCGTGGTGGGCAAAACTGTGGTCGTGTCTAGATCCACTCGAAGTAGCTATCACTATTGACTACGTTAAGTTGTGCTAAAACTCTATTGTAGTTTTTACGAAGCTGCTTGAAGGAAACTTTCCCAATTGCTTTACAACCCCAGTCCAAGAGCTGCCACTCGCGGTCTGCTGTGACGGGAGCGAGATCGTCGACTCGGTTGAGGAAAGGATTGACCTTGTTGACGAGGTGAAGCAGCACGCGACGGTGGTCGGGGTTGGCGCGGTTTAGGAGTTCTTCAAGCTCCGTGAGAGCTTGCAAGCGAGTACGGACGGCGGTGAGTTTTGGCTTGAAGATGCCGACGAGATCTACCGGCGTCAACTTTTAAAGTCGATGAGTACCGGTTCGGGTGCTGCGGGGGCGGGAGTGGGCGGAGGAAGTTTGGCGAGCCGCTCCGAGAGAGTTGGCTTGTGGGTTCGCTGCTCAGCTAGAGTGCGAGCACGTTCTTCAGCGGCGCGTTCTCCGTATGCTCTGGCAGAAGCGCGAAGTTGTTGGTTTTCCTCGTAAGAGGGGACGGTGAGGGTGATGCCTTTGACAGGCGGCTTCTTGGACACGTACTTCGCGACGGTGACCAGGTCTTTGTCAGACCAGCGATGAGGTTGACCGCTCTTACGCTTTTCAGCGAGAGCGTCAAGGAACGATGATGGAAGAGACCTCTTGAGCTGAGGCTCAGTTGTAGAGAGGTTCTTAGAAAAACGGGGGCGCGTGTCCTTGGGCACTAGACAACGCGCAGGGGGTAGAAACGGACGACGTAAGTGTAGCTCAACGGTATGAGAAGACCGGAGACGTACTCGTCAAACAGGAATAAACTTTTAAAAACGGTGGGAGTGGGGACCCAGGGTTTACACAACGATCTCGACCTAATGACACGGAGACAGGGCTCGACGTGACAAAAAGGGACACGATGCGGATGACGACGAGGAGGTGGTGGCAGGCGTGAAGCACAATGCGTTCACCAGCTATCAAACTTATTCAGAAGGCTAGCCCAGTAAAGACCAAGTTAGCATTTGTACTACCAGCTATATAGTACAAGAGGGGGTGGCTTACCTAGCCCAGTAAAGACCAAGAGGTCGAGATGGGGGGCTAGGAGCGTACATGTAGCAGTATATATAGACTTCAGGGACCTGCGCACAGACCATGTTGAGGGCAGGCTTTGCAAGAAGCCGTGTGAACGAAGAACAAAAGAACTACCTAAAGGAGAACAATAGCTATTGTCTTGACCTTGCCAAGAACTCTACTCGTGAGAGAATCTATCTAAAAGGAGACCAACTATTGTATTCCATTCCCACACCTGTGAGAACATCCTTCCATAAAGAGAACAATAAGGAAAGAACAATAAGGAGCTCATGTGGACAGTATCTATGACGTCAAACCCTAGCTATGGGCTGAACCATGTGTCTGTAGCCATGTGGTCTTACTTAAGCTAAGTCACATGCCAGTGTGACGTAGTAGCAAGTAATGTGACCGTGTGGAGCGTCTAAGCCACGTGATACGGGCGCTTAATAGACGTGCAAAGGGAGTTTATGTAGGAAAGGTTGCAACTAAGCTGCAGCCCGGAGTTTTATAGATAAAAACAAGAGGTAAATTGCAAAAATTAAGGGCTAGTCAGGCCATCCATGACAGATGCATGATGTAGGTACTTCTAGATTGGATTTCCAATCAACTGTATAGTCCGGGAAACTCCGCGTAGTGTGAGTCGCACCGGCGAGGTGCTCACCCAACAATAAGAGCAAGAGCTGGTTGTCAGAGGAGGTTTGTGATGGCAAGGGGTGGACCTGTTAGGTCGTGTAGGTCCGTTAGGTCGAGAGGACACAACACTAGCGCCCACCAGACTCAACGACTTAGCGGGCGCTTCGTACACTTTTCGTAGGAGGCCACATTTTGTGCGCTAGTATTACACCGTTCATCAATCAGCAGCGACGGTTTTCGTAAGCAAGATGCTTCAAATTCTGAGAGAGGACATGTAAAATAGTATCCCTATTCTATTTTTATGTACACCGCACCACTTGAAGCTGCAAAAATGGTACTTGAACTACCACCGCGCGGCGCGGGTGTTAACGTTTGAGTGTCCCAATTCAAGCCTCATTGCGTAGGCAGTCAACACGAAGGAAACGTACACCATGAATATCAACAATGAGGGAAGCCGGGGTGGAAGGAGGGATTTGAAGTTGAGGGAACAGGCGGAAAAGAATGCTGCCGTCGATGGTTTTGATGCGCTGCAGAAGCATTTCTGCAAACGCCTCGTGCTCCATGGTCAACGCGCCTGCATCCTGCTGTATCACGGCGACCTCGTACATGTGGCGGACAACGGCCAAGAATGCCAAGGGGTGGAAGTAGTGGACCTTCTTCATTTTTGTGAACAGGCCGGCCGGCTGAGGCCAGGGTGGTGTTGTCTCCTGCATTTTCTTATCGTTGTCGTACTTGACAGAGGACATGTGTGTTGGGACTCCGTCCGAGCACAATCCGCGCTTGTGATTCTCTGGTGCGCCCTCCTTTCCAGGGTGCATAATCGTTTGGCAGCGCGTGCAGATGCCGCCCACACGTTTTGGCTTGTCCTTTGGGCCAGTTTCCACAAGGTTCACAGCTGAGCAATGACGCGACCAGAATGTTGACGATCCGGTGCTCTTTGCTAATGAGTGATGGTCGCAGTGAGCACATTCTCAAACGATAAGCTCGAGACTCGACTCACATTTGAAATCATTTCGCGCCAGTCTTTCGAGCACCTCCCCCTCGATTTCCCCGAGCTTGTCCATGATGGCCCGCGGATTCTTCTTTGATGGCGGATGGCTCGATTTGTTCTGGTACGCTGCTACAAGAGCTTCGTTGTAGTTGTGTGTAGCCTCAACATACGAAGTTGATGTCATGCGATGAGAGGCCCAGTGGTGCTTTGCACGCAAATCCATAAATAGGAAGTATTCAACGTCGCCGCTGATCTTGAGCGAAGTTGGATCGATGTTCGTGTGAATCTTGAAAAGCCTCGCAGATGGGGTCAGCCCGAGCATGTCATCAGGGAGTGGTAAGCGTTCAGACAGTGCCTCAACAGTGCTGGGAGCAGTTCGGACACAGGACACAGAAACCGGCGGTGCCGTCATCGCTGGAGTTGAGGAGTTCGGAGCAGCTGGTGATTTTGTCGCGACGACTGCACTTAGTGGCTTGACGTGACCGAATTGGGTTGACATGGGCGTGAACGGCGTGAAGCCTGAGGTAGATGTCGAGGAGCTTGTCGAAGGAACAAAGGCAGCGCACATTGCAGCTGCATCTGAAACAATAGACTCCGGGCTCGTGAAGCCAGCGATAGCAGGCGTTTGTAAGGTGTCCATTGACGAAGAGGGCAGGAAACCTGAAGATGCAAAAAAGCGGTGTATGCTGTTCTGCTGTAGTAACGGTAAGTTCGCCCATCTTCACTTCACATTGAAATCGGACTTACTTTCGTGACGGTCGTTCGTGCATCTTTGCTTGCTGATGTGACGCGGGGTTTCTTGGTTTCTTTGCCACCTGTACGCTGGGCTTGTGCATCTGCCTTACGCTTGCCGGCTGATCTGGTACTGTCGAGGCTTGATGTTGGTGGTTCGCTGTCCTGTGTGAGGTCCTATCCAGAAGAGTCAAAATCTCGCAACAAAAAGCGTCAACCGCACTGCTTACCACTACTAGGGCTTCGAACAGAGCCTTTCCCTTTGACACTTCAGTAAACAGCGTTGGCTCAGATTCCACAAGCTCGACTTTGGCTGACTTGTTGGTGACCGTGTCGGCGTTGATAGTACTTGATGGCTCGGCGTCGATAGTACTCGATGGTGAGCATTCGAGTAACACGGGATCGATAGGTACGAGTATTCTCTTCTTGAACGTGTTGGCAAGCTGAGGGTCGATGTTCATCTCTTGTAAGATTTCCTGGCGCCTCTCTTCGTCGTACAAACTGATGTCCAGAAGATTGTCGTCGTCGTCGTCGTCTTCAATCTTCACTAGGCCACCAAACGTCATCGCGTGAGTTGATACCACAGCGCCGAAGGTCTCTTGGCTCAGAACATTGGCAAGGGTTGGAAGCAAATGAAGGGTGGCATGGTTGGTCAACGTAAGTGTTCCTCTTGGTGTCGTCGAAGGATTGTGGTCGTTGAGAAATGTGTTCCATCGATGAGCAATAAAGTTGACAAGTGCGAGGTGATGGCAGCCGTGTGACGAAGCAATGAAGAGGGAGGGGGAAAACTCTTTCGAGTTGGAGATAACACTAATGTTTCGTCGTTGAACATGGTCACCAGCGAGGAAAAGAATTGCTTGATATCCAGAGGGGTTCGCGCGTTGTAAAGGGTTCCAGCCCTTGTGGGAACCCTCAATCCGACTTCCATCAGACCGAACATCACTCCGGGGACAAGACAGGCACCCTTTGATAACATGCCCCATCTGAACGGTATGTGCCTGTTGTGTAAGGGAAGTTCCACTTATCTTCTCGATTACCAACGTAAATCATGGGTACTGACCTTTGCTGCTGCTTCGGACCACACCCCACCATGAGCGAGCCACTTTTGGTACATTGCTTTGAGCATGACCGCCTGCTCTTCCTGGGGACGCCATCTTGCAGGTCTTCCGTCTTCCGCAGGACACTCTAGAATTGCGTTGACGATGTCACGCAATACTGCAGGGCGGTGCGGATTATGAACTCCGCCAACAATGACGGCCTCGTATCTATGGCAAACCTTAGAGATAGGCAAAGGATAGTGTTGCAAAGCACCGCTACTCACCGTCCTTTGAAGTGCTTGAGGTTGAGCCCAAGAAAGGCACCTGGCAAGTTCTTGTTCACAGCTCCCGCAACCGTGCAGCAGTTGTCTGCTACGACGAGCAGCTCTGATACAGGTAAGTCAAGTTCTTCAAGCCTGCGTCGAAGGCCTGCTAGTGACTCTCCAAACTCATTGTTTGCACCGCTTTGACAGAAACGCTACCAATTCAAATTATCAGATGAGACGCAGGCAGTCAATTCACGTACTTACATATAGAACAATTTCGTTTTTTTTGTTGACCGCTGAGAACATACCTCCCTTCCAGACTCTCTCCCTCTTCCCATCTTTTGATGTTATGGTGGCTTTATGAGCAACACGGAAGGTATGATCGAATGATAGCGTGACAGCTAATAAGCAGCATCAAGATGAGTCCAAGACATTATGACAGCAAGCTCGAAACACACAACTCACCTCCCAGTGTTCGCATATACTGCGCTGATTCCTGTAGACGAAGAGCACCAAAGTGAGCGTAGACCTCTGTAATCATCTCATGACTGATTGAATTGTTGTTGTAGCCCTTGGGATTTTGCGGAGCAGAGAAAGGGGCAACAGCAAACTGATAGCTGAACATCAGCTTTGACTGGCTCTTCTGCGCTGGTGAGATCACGTCCTCGATGAAACGCAAGTACTCTAGTCGCTTTTGATGGTACTGTAGAAGGTGAAGTTCTGCATTCTGTGTCAGTGCTGGTGTGTGAGGTGCGTTTGCAGTCGCTCTCACGTTCAATATGCGTAGCCAGTCCTAACGTCGTCAGCGGCAAGCGGAACTCAACGATAACGTTGAACAACTTGCGGGTAAGTGCACACTTGTGAAAGAAGTGGGGTATTTTGCCTGAAGATTTTATCTGTAAGTGTATTTAAACCGCATCAGGTCTAGAAGCTGAAGAACACACAGGGAAGTGTACGGTAATCTTCTCCAAGCTCTTCCCAGTACTCCGAATTCGTCAACGCGAAGCAGTAGGTAAGTGACTTGCCATTTCTGTCGACCTCGTCCTTGCAATCGTTGCACCTGATCTGATACCCTATAGCTGTCTCTTCCTGAGACATGTCGTGAACTTCTCGACTGCCCGATGACTGCCAACCATCACCAGAGATGTTGTGGGACCTGTTCCATGGGCACCGTCGGAGTTGTGGGAAGTAGAATGGATGGACAACTGTGAGACGGCGAAGGTAGGCTTGGGTAGGCTTGATCTCTTCCAATCTACCAGTTTTTTTATTAACCAAAGCATGCGGGTCTCTTCTCAGAACATCCGAAAAGGTTGGCGGATTGAAAACTGGGCCCCACACAGGTAGGCTGCTGAGCACTCGAAATGCTGCCCCTTTCTTCGGCTGACCAGTCTTCACAGCTGATTTGCTGCAAGACATGTAGTTCACATACTTGACTACATGCGCCTCCCATTCGAGCTGGTCCTGGCGGAGAGACTGGTGTCCTTGGCGAACAGTTGTCCAGCCCATCACTCGGCTTGCAACCTAAGATGGGAAGTGAGTAAGTTCCATATCCAAATTGTATGTATTGCTAACATTCTGCATCCATTCTTGCTCGAAGGCTTCTTGATCTCTCTTTGAGGGGATTAGGGCTTGAAGCGCTGCAATCGCGACCTCGGGATGGAACGACATGAAGTACGAAGAGCAGCAGGAGAGCGGTTGCATGCAAGCTGTGAGCTGGCAATTGGAGCGGCCACGGAGCTCCCCGTTTGAGGCCTACCGCTCCATGGCAGCCAGTGGTATAGCCTGCTGCTTGTGTTCCTGTCGGTGTGTTTGCCGATGTCTCTACAAGTACATTCCTTACAAAAGCAGATATATATCATCTGGCATTTAGACAGTTCTAATGTTTTGAGTAGTGTACTGTAGCGTCCTTGGAGATGGAAACAGGAAGACTTGGTCGAGAGGTGAGATGGGACACAAACGGGAACAAGGTGTATGTTACACTGCTATTGATAGACTACACTACATGGGACCGTGCTCATATGGTACTAAGATAGTGATTTTTGCAATCTTTGCGTGCATGGTAATCAAAGGATGCTCAGTCTGAAGCTCAAGGGAAAATGTAACACGCATAGGAACATTGGTAGGAAGTTGCGAGATGCTAGTGAACCGAATGGCATGGTCCATCATAGTGTGGATCTCGTAGCCTCTGGTAGCTGTGTATGTTTGTGGCTGGTGGACAGACAAACCTGATGCTACTACGGGTGCAGCTGCGCGGTCTGTCTTCCTAAGCGAGTCGAACCATATGTTTGGCCAAAGAGAAGCACGACGGACATTGCGGTCGTCAAGTCGTTGTTCGCCAGAAGGATGGGTTAACACCTGACCATCATTCCGCTGGTTCCTGATGCCCTAATAGCATGTGAGCAAGTCAACGTTCTGTTTGCCGGGGAACTCACCTCGTTTAGCAGTGGGTTGATCTGCGCGCCTTGTACAACGATGTGCAGCCGACCAGCTGAGTCATTGTAAAATGCCTGTTGTGTCTCCACCGGCCGTATGAACTCTTTACAGGCCAGCATATTTAGCCACCAAAAGGCGGTGGCGCATTGGGCCCATTCAACCTGGGAGACTGACTCCGGCAGTTCCTTGAAGCAGAGCTTGACAGTGACAGTCTCTTCGGTAGAGCCGGGAGTGCTCTGACTGGCTAAGGAGCAGTCTTCGTGATGTAGGATGCCAGTGACGTGAAAGAGAATAGGCACGTCAAGAATGCTCTTGCCACAGAGTAATAGGGGGGATAGAAGGCGCCGCGAAAGCGCAGAGTCACTGCCGTGAGTGATGCGGCGGAAAGTTACGGTGCCGTTATCAAAGTCGTCGTTGGAGAATGCTGAGAGTGGAACGAGCTGGTTATCCCAGAGGCTGTCGAGAGAGCGGTCCATGGTGGTAGTGCCGAGGAAAGCTGTTTGGGCTGGCGTCATTTCTCATGGATGTGCGGAAACAAACCTTGGATGAAGCCATCTACTTTTCCTCTCACACCAGACAGTATGATCTTGTCAGCCACTGCATTGCATGTACTACGGTATGTTATAGGACATGTACGGGGCTCGGACATCCACCATGACCACTGCAAGGTTGTCAGTGAGCTTGATGCAGCGCAAATACGAGGGTGGAAACTTACTCAAATCTTCAAATGTGAGTCATACCACCCAACGAGCCTTGAAGCAAGAGAAGTGATGTGCTCAGGTGTCAGAGCGTAGGGAGCATTGTGTCAGTAGAGTAATGAGTTGAGGTCAGGAACGTGAAGGGCGAGCGTGGCGGCGAGCCAATCTGAACCAGGGATCTGGGCTCGCGTAGTGCTCACCCCTGGCCATCATTTCCGACTCGCTGGTAAACAACCCTGGGCTGTTCCGCGGGCCGCCTACGGCGGCCATCTCCTTGCCAAGACGTAATTTCCGTTGTCAGGTTCCAACATGTCATGAAAGTTAGTGGATATGATTACAAACTGCATGCCATTATTTACTATGGAAAAATCACTATACATCTCATATAGGAAGTGATAACAGAGATCTGTGGTTTCACAAGGGTATAAGTACAGGTAGACATACTGAATATGACGGAAACATGAGTGATGTAAACTGCAACATGTTGGCCACAGAAAAACACAGTTTGGATATTACAGTAGCAATTTATACCTGTTGTGATGCTTAAGATACCTGTGTAAGATTTACAATTTATTAATATCAAAGATATTGTGAGAAATGCCTAAAGTCTTCAGGAATTGTACTTGCCGCTTGCCGGCCCTGCTAACGCTAGTCAACTGTATAGTCCAGGAAACTCCATGTAGTGTGAGTTGCACCAGCAAGGCACTCACCCAACAGCATCTGTGACAGTTCACATTGGGAGTTAGAGAACTTGAAATTGCTGTTTGTTATCTGTTGCTGACTTGGCCTTAGCTACAAAGAGTCAAGACTCTTCGAAGCTCGACATTGGCAGGGGTCGGACCAGAACCTAGCAACATCCGATATATCAACGTGTCTCCATCTCAGACTACAATCCAGAGGCCAAACAAGGGGCATACAACATGTTCCAATGAACCCATGATCACACTGCAGCTGACAGACAAACATACTTGATCAATGTATGTGATCATCACTGGTCAACAATAGACAGCAATGCAGGCGTGCAAGTATGTACAAGTACTCAATGGCATTAAAAGTTAGCAACGGAATGAAAAGGAGGGATGAAGGGATGAAGGGATGAAGGGAGAGCGGAGGGGTGGTAGCAACGATAAGCAATATTGCTATGCACAAAACGAAACTACTATGACGAACCCACTTCGACATAGTCAGCGATTCAAGGTCCAATGCAAATGTGATGGATGAAGAAGATGGGGGCTACTTTGACTGGAGGAAGTTCGCGGGCGAAGCATGAGGAAAAAATATCGCGACGGCCACGAGGAGAAAAACAATGAGAAGGTATGCATCTATATATGACATTCAAGTCGCAAAGGTTGAGAGCCTTTCAATGAAAGTAAGTTCAAGCAACATGCACAGTCGAAGCAAATAGTTTTGTAAGAGGAACTGCATGAGCGCGAACCCACCCACGTGTCGCCGATTGAGTTCCGTCGAGGTCGTCGAAAGAGTCAGCGGTGGCATTTGAGCAGATGAGGCACGGATATCTGCATCACGCTCGATTGAGGACTTCAGGGGGTTGCTGTGCGCATGGGTACTTGGGAGTAGTCACCATCCGGAATCGCCGTCGACGGCGACCCAGTGGGTTCCGCTATCTGCGGGAGTGTTGGTACCGGAGGAGCTCGAGCCAGAATCGGACTGAGCATCTAAAGCGATCGCTGCCAGTGGCAGCGGTTCGTTCTCCTTGTCCGAAGGAGGCGCGACGGGCACTGCGGCGACGAGCGGAGCCACAGGCTGCACTGGCGCCAGCAGCGCCTTGCTCTTCTCCTGCTCGGCCCTCAATGCAGCCTCTTCCTTGGCCTTCCTCTCTTCTTCCGCCTTTTCGAGCAGTTCTTTGCGGCGTTTTTCGCGCTGTAGAGATAACAAGGGGTCAACACAACGTATACCATAAATGGGAGATGACACGGGAGATGCCGAGTTTCTGATCGGATTATCGATGCCAACCAACGAAACTCACCGCCAACTTTTCCTTCAGCTCACGTTCCTTCTTCAACCGCTCCCTCATCTCTCGCTCGCTCACCACCCACGCCGCAGCCTTCTTCGACGCGTCTTCTGGCCGCGATTTGTTCTTCAGAAGATCTAGCAACAAGGAATGGCTCAGCGACTTTCGACAGCTCAGCACACTCGACGGGAACTCTTACAGCCTTGCAGCGACGCGACACTGAACTCGTCGTCAGGAATCGAGTCGGCGAACTCCTTGGCCAGCTTGGAGAGGGTCTTGTTATCGAGAGCTGGAGCCGAGTGCATAAACTCCTCAATCTCGTCTTCTACCGAAGGGGGACGATACGCTTGGTTCTTCAGCGCGTCCGCAAGGGAAGCCTTTGGCAGTTTAGCTGGGGTGGACGATCCGGCGACAGAGGGGGTGGGACTGTTTGAGAACGAGGAGAGCGACACGTTGGACTCCGTTCGACTGCGTCCACCAAGAGCCAAAGACGAGAACATTGATGAGAACGACGAAGACACCGGTGAGCTCGTTGACTCTACAGATGGTGACGGGGGAGTCGGCAGTTCAATGCCCTCAAGTTCGCCCTCTGCCTCAACCATGTCTGCTTCGTCAGTAGACGGGAAGAAATTCCGGAAGAGCAGCTCGGCCTGCCACTTTGACGCGTTCTT
Source organism: Cytidiella melzeri (assembly GCA_022592445.1). Taxonomy (NCBI): domain Eukaryota; kingdom Fungi; phylum Basidiomycota; class Agaricomycetes; order Polyporales; family Irpicaceae; genus Cytidiella; species Cytidiella melzeri. The sequence goes on along the minus strand of JABYQR010000078.1, from coordinate 116,408 downwards.
GAATTCAACCCACACGTCCATGCGACCAGGACGCGACAATGCAGGATCAAGACGGTCGAGATGGTTCGTGGTCCTATGCGAATCCACCAGAGTCAGACCGAAATGGATTGCGTAAAGGAAGTATGACTTACGCAAACAGAATTCTTCCCTCGCTTGCAGCAACGCCATCGAGAGCGTTCAATAATCCACTCAAGCTCAAGGTGTTCACATCTGACAAGTTGTCGTTTTTATGTCTCCTGCTTCGTGAGTGTGACGAATCGTTGTGATCGTTTGATGCGCTATTGCTCTTAGCTTCTGGGCTTCCGGTCGCTTCGTCGTCTCTCGACGTGCTTCGAGTAAATGCCGCATCGAGATCTTCCAGCAAAACTATGCATCGCGCAGGCACGCGGCCCATAAGGGTCGTCAGCGTGCTATCGCTTATCCACGAGGAGGACAGCGAGACGACATAGATGTCGAGCATGAGTTCTCCGGCAATAGCATGTATCAGAGAGCTCTTTCCTGAACCTGGGACACCGTGGAGGAGATATCCTCTGCGGAAGGGGATACCGCGGTCGGCGTACCACTGTAATTATGACATTAGCACTCATTCATTGCAATTACAGTCGAGACATGGTGTATTCAAGGAGACTCATCGTTCGTCCATTGCTCTCATTATGTTCCTCGACTGCATGTTTGCTCGCGCTCATGAAAGATACTCAGATGGACTCTTACCTTCTCGGACTTGAGGAAGTCCTTCGTGTCTGCGAGCAACATCTCTTTCACACCTGGGTTGAGTACGATGCTCGACATCGGTCGTTTGTGGCGCGAGTCAGTCCAACGCCAGCATCCATGTGAGTCGGCGAAATAAATCTGAATTCGATGGACAGATTCGGCTTCGTATTCCCTCTTGGCTTGCAAAACCAGTTGCTTCAAGATCGCATTGTTTCTCGCGACAACGCTGATGGAAAGCATTTCGGAACCACTCCCGTCGGGCCTCCTGCCTCTCCGAACACGCAGCCAATGGCCCTTGTAGAAAATGGTGTGGGTCGTGTTCGCTGTTGGTTGGAAGACAATGCGGGTCTTAGCCTTTCCGGGTACGTCGTCTGCGTCTCCCTCGTCGTCCGAGTCGCCAAAAGAGTTGTCCGCCACCCTAGAGCCGAAGCTGGGCGTTGAGGTGCGCGTCGTGCCTTCAAACTCCCGAGAGCGCTGCCACTCTGGTCTTCGTGACAGCCAGAGCATGAGCCAATCATACGGGTAGTCTTCCTCAGAGAAATGCGCAGTCAAGAAGAACGCTGGGAAAGTCACGAGTTGAGTTGGGAGTTTGCATGGCGGAAAGGGAGACTCACAGTTAATGAAGTGCGACCTGGTGAAAGAGGGTAGAAGGGCGGAGATGAATAAAAGACGTCAGCGATCGTGCGTGCTTCTCGAACGGCGGCGACGCCGTCTTCAAAAGTGCGGCTACTCACCAGCCTGAACTCGCTACTCTCCTGGCAGTTTCGACTGTACCTCCGAGAACGACTAGCTTCATGCCGTCAATCATTGACGAACCGCCGCCCACGCCGACAAGGGGCTGCACGAGCGATTTGAGAGCGTCCATGCTGGTGATTGGTATGTATGAACAGGAGCCAAAACTGCAAGTACTAGGGAAGTGGGAGGGGGGATGATGGGGGTGTCGAAGGGAGGGGAAAGGAGATACGAAGAGGGCTTGACGGGGGCAACAAAGCTTAAGGCTTGGCTGTCTCGAGGTGGGTCACAAGCCACGACGAGAAAGAGCTGCGTGTTCGGGAACGTGAGGTGGCAGTGGATTGACCGTGTAATGTGCTACGACTGAGTGACAGCTACAGAATGGCGGTGCAATGGTATGGTCAAATTCGGAGCGACGGTACCGGGCGTTGGACGCGACGGCGAGCTCTGACTCGTTGACGACGTTGGGTAGAAGTGACTCGACGAGCTGAGGACGTGGAGGTCACGGTGAAAGACGCGTCAGCCGACGAGGTTGCTCTCTTGGGGCTCGCAGGGTCGGGGACTGCCACTGGGAAACTATGAACCAGTCGCACGGTCCCGCTGACGCCAGAAATCGGGACGTCGGAACTGGACGCCACCACAAACTCAAAGCAATTCCCTCACAACTCACGACTCACTTCGTCTCTTGCTGAATGTGACCCCGCGATGCTTTGTGGTCATTCCACGCTCAACGCAGATACTCATTCTGCACGTATTCGACTCCCCGAGCGGTACATCAACACGTGCGGAGCTGACTTGAATCATGTCGAACTCGGTGGCGGCGGATGAGACCACAATTGTAATCGACCGTATGTGTGAACGGACGATCAGCTGAGGAACGTGTACGCAACGTACAAGATGCCCACAAGGAGTTGCGCTCGGGAGAGTCGACGGTTGGACAGGCTTTATCAGCAGGTGTCAATCTTCTTCCCATCTTCATAGCCGCGTTTTTATTTCCTACGAGCTCAGGGATGCATGCAGCCCACCCAGCGTTCTCTGCGTCAACCAATAGCCACATGTGCCCACCACCTCTTTCCGAAGAGCACATAGCGTTCAGACCTCGAAAAGCAGCGGCGGGCGATACTCACCCGCAAGCACAAATATTGTCCACCTGACCGCACTCAGAAAAGAAGCATGATGTACAAACATACACTTCAATGCTACATTTCTGGGATTCGTAAGAGAGTAAAACCTTAGCGCAACTCCGTCGTGTACAAAAGACCAATACACTCACTCAACGTAAACAGCGGCGCTACGAGAGCATGTTTCCGTATGTAATCGCGCAGCGTGGTTCGTCAAGCGTTCACACATCTTGGGAAATACATGGCCAGCTTTGAAATCTGCCATTGCCTCTTTTGCAGGTTGCAAACTGGAATTGGTAGTTCAGTCGCCACACCCGGCACAGGAGTAATGGCATCACTTACGTTACTAGAGATGTGTTTTTTCCCCACCGTCGGAGTTGTCAAACCGGAACTACAAGACGGTGACCGAACACGGCTTTTTGTAGCGGTTTTCAATCCCTCGCGATTGTATCCACACTGTGCAAAACGCGCTAGAACCCAGGCGGGACGAGCGGCCCTGGTGGAGACGCTCGACTACGCAGGATCGATTGAGATTCATTGTTACCACAGACTGCCAGAGTTTATGACGGGCGTGGAAATCATCCACGACTCTCGGAGAGACCGGTATGAAGGCGTTGAAAAGCCGAATGAGGCGCGCATATGCGCAGGCACTCTTTGGACGAGCAGGGCAGACAAGACTCTGTACAGGGGCAGGAAACGAGGAACAGAGAACGTTCAGGGACGCAACTCTGTAGTAACAGTGGGACGGAGCAGACATACCATTCTCACTCATCGTCCACATGCACTAGTTCCACCGTGAGCATATAACGATGGGAACCCGAATTAAATGCCCATGTTCTAGGCAGGTATGGACAGCAGCAGTCATGGAGCTGATGCATATGTGACTTCTGGGAGGGCTAAATATACGAAACTGTGTACGTCAGAAGGCAGGTTGGGCTGATAGCGGGAGCGCAGTACATAGAAGCAGCGTGCGCTGGTAATGAGCGGGATCGTCGACGATTGGCGTCCAGGACAAGAGCTGGAAAGGGACAGGGAGAATCTTTCGCATTTCAGCAAGGAAAGGATGCAAATATCCGGGTGAATCGCTCACAAGGTTTTGCGACTGTACGAGGATTGATTTCTGCGGTGGGGCACAAGTAAGAGATCAGCCTAGAGCGACACGAGTTCAGACCTTGCTTTGCGTGATTACGTTCACGGCGTGCAGGTAAGCTAGATGAGATCCACATACGGAAGTCGGGGCGAAGGCACGATAGGTGTTGAGGGTTAGCCCGCTGATCTGCTTTGTCGGAATTGTCGTATCCTACATGATTAGGTAGGATGTGTGTGGTCGTTCGTGCCAACCGAAGAACTACATGCAATCCTGATTTCAGCTGTCTAGGTTCCTCCGTCTGTGGCGGGATGAGTCCACCGATTGGTGGTTTCGATGCTAGACTTGTGTAGCGGAGAATCCGATTCTATGATAGAAAAGTGGAAGTTCATAAGATAGCAGAAAGGGTTGTGTCGAAGATCCATGCTTACAACCACGACGCTCGCGTACAATCCATCGATAGATGCGACTGTGGAGTCAAGGAACTCCGAATATGCACGTAAAGGGTTTGTACAACCAGCTGATGAGCAATCGTATGTGCTTTATTCTCTGCCGTGGATGATCCTGCACAGGAATTCTATTGCAGGGGGTTCATCGTCAGTAACAGCGGTTTCCGACAAGGGTTATGAGAGGAAAGATGCTTGATAGAAGAAGTTCAGAGTTCCTGAATGCGCGGCGAAACCTCTGGCGAACGGGAGTAAGTAGCTCGCAAGACTAGGAAATCTCAGAGCTTCCAAGTCCGAGATCCTGTTTGCCCTATTTCGTGCGTGACGGATGCGATAAGTGTAAGCCAGCACAAGAGCACGCAGCAGCTCTATCAGTGCCTGATTGAGTGAGCATAGTGATGCAATTCCCCCTGTTGCAGACTAGATTTACACGGTAATGTCTTCTAATAGCACTTCTGATTGCTACAAGTTGGCCACTGCGGGAGGCAAGTCTATGACTTTCCCAATGACATTGTATCGTTTCCTACGTTCCAGACCGTCAACAGCGGAAGCAAAGTGGATACTACGAGAGTGGACGCACGAGAAGAACGCGTGCCAGTCATTCAGCACTTTCATTTCCGCCTCTGGCAGGCCGCTGTAGTCTGGTGACGCATCCTCCTCTTTCAAACTCGACATGCCTAACGCCTTTGAAGCGTCCTTGCCGGCAAAGAGGTTATATGAGCCTCCTTTGCCGTACGTCTCGCGCTTGTGCGATACGTCGAATATGGTCCCTAGATACGCGTGGGCGAGTTCAGCACTCTGCCTCGGCACGCATACAGTCGACTACCTGCACACCTTTAATAGCTACGTAGATCGGTTTCGAAGGCTCAGAGCCGTCGAATTCCTTCAGCTGCTCAAGCGTGAATGGATCGTCCTTTGGAGGAGCGAGGTCGGTCCTGGCAGCCTGCATGATGGTCTTTGGTTGCTCTTCAGACTTCTTCTCAGTCTCAGAGGTTTCTGCGGCTGAACTAGGGGTAGTCTGAGCTGGATAGACAGCGTGATAGATGAGAACTGCTGGAATGGCTAGGAGCAGTGCGATGAGAATGGTCGTAGCAGAGTCCATGACTACTGTGGACGGCAAACGCCGTAGCTCGACGCGTTCACACTGAGCCGCAAGCTGAAGGTCTACTGAGGCACGAAGGTTGAACGTTGAACGCCCGTCTACTCTGCCTCGGGGAGACTATGAAGGTCTTACTTATAGACTTCGTCGCTGTGGCCACTGTACTGGCCACGTATGCGTACATTAGCAGCGTGGCGCATGCTCACGCTGCAGAATAATATGTCTCACGCTCTCACGCATGGTTTCGGCTATTGTAGCGAACGGCATCAAGATCAACTTGGCTGGGAGTATAACAAACAGTGTCAATTGGCGCCTAAATACTGGCCACAGCAACAATAAAATGATATAATCTCAGATGGTGTGTAGTAAGATTGATATGGAGACATGTATATACATCTCCTCTTTCATCTTCCAGATGGATATCTTAAAGAAACTATCGCCAGTAAGTTAATTATGTTGGAGATGAAATTATTGCGCGCGGCACTCGCGGTGAAGATTGCCTGCTGCAGACTTGAGAACTGAGCATGTTGTTGAGAATAGCCCTTGTCGGACGAATGGCACGCTCCGAGCAGTATATGTCCAAGCAGTAGCTGACGCAGACAGACGCAGCATTATTTAGCATGAAAACATTGCTGACACTTTTGTTCCTCAACGTATCTCCCCGAGTCCGTCTGCTCAAATCTTGGAAGACTCGAGCGAAAACCGTTCAGAAGTTGCATGTCAGAAAGAATGCGAGCCTATGTTCTCGAGTCTGCTGCGTTCCCCACTGGACGAAGGAGCCTGCAGATCTTCGAACCTCAAGACAGTATCATAAACCCGAATGCTTTCAGTTCTTCAGACTACGAAGAACCCAAGACATCCTGCCGCAGGAATAGGCACCCTGAGGAAACCACTCCGTTCAATCGAGAGCTGTCGCGCTCGTGAAACCAGGTCTTTGGTTAGTGTGATTCGATGGCTCTCCGTCGATTTTTAAACGTACGTACCAGCGAGAGGGAAGGATTGAGACGAGCGAGGTATAGTATCATGATCATGTAATTAGCGCAACGGTAGCGCGACAAAATACAACACATCATACTTTCCGCTTTTTTCTCCCACCAGAAGTCCCACCCCCTTCTATTCCAACAAGCCTGTTCAATAACGGTACCGGCTTCTCACTCTCAAATGACCGGCGGTTCGCAGCCCCCTTGATGCTCCAACCCCCTCGTGGAGGGACAGCCGCCTCATCCAGTGTGGAAGCTTGGTTGCCGGGCAGCGCATGCGTTGAGCCTTCTGAGCCTGCAGGTCGTTTTGCCGGTACAGATGCTGTCAATGTCTGTCGACCACCTTGCTTGCCTTCTCCAGTCAATGCAAGTCGACTTAGGAGAGAAGGCACAGAGCCTTGTGTGCCAAGCGTCTTGTGCTTGAGGGAAGAGTCTCGGGCCATACTCGTAGCTGGCGCGGGTACTGAGTCCTGTCGTCTTGACTGTGATGTTGATTGCTGCTCTTGCCGAGAGTTTCCTGAGCGTGGGCCTGTCGGAACGGCGGAAGCCACTTGACGTGTTGTCGTCGTCGTCGGCGGACCTGATCTTGCGGCAGATGCAGCCTTTGGTTGAGCTAATCGGTCTACTGGGGGCTTATTGTACTTGCGATTGATGTGCACCGGGCCTGCATTGTTCTTATGAATGTGACTTGATATACCCTTGCTGTTCGATGACGCTGGTGCAGACGCTGTGGACGAATCAAGTAATGACTGGTAAAACGGAAAAGAGAGAATCGTCGGACACAATATGCGACAATAAAAGATTGCCTAGTGCGAACCAGCGTAAGGTCTTGGACCTGTCTCAGACATGTCTTCTGTTCTTTTTCTTCATCAGAAAGGTTTGTAATCTCTTCTGCTTGAGCTTGAAGATCTCGTAGGGTAGTCATTAGGCTGGGAGGCACCTGCCACTTCGTCTCGGCTGCGTGCTAAGGTTTGTGTAAGGCATTGATGGGCTGACTTCGCTGGTGAATTTACCTGCTTGTAGACCGTCAGCAATGCCTTGTATGCTGACCAAACACGGTGAGCGCTTCCCTGCGCGGTGACAAAACGCTATAATACCACCGTGAAAAATCTAAACGCAGCTGCTAAAACTGTCGTAGCTTACAGAGAGGAGAGGTGTCAATGCATCGACGAGGCTTGTCCGTATCGCCTTGAAGTCTTTTGTTTGGAGTGCGTCGCTCGACAATTCTCCATAGGCATTGAGGACATTATCAAACACAAAGAGCTGTAGGTCTTCGCTCAGACGCCCCAGCATCGCAGTCGAGATTTTGTTCGGACACCAGAACTGGACAATCGGGACAGAGCTAGTCAATCTTCTTTGGACAGCGACGATGGCTGCTAAAGACATAAGGTGCCGCGTGTGTGTCAGTGAGGTGTTATCACTATCTTCGCCAGCTTCGCTCCGATAGCAACTTTCAGCCTCTTCGACTAGATTTCGTAACAGATCCCTAGAGCGTTGTGATCCTTCTTCGTACGCCGGCAAATCCAGTATTATATCCTTGAACAAGATGTCACCATCCGATGGAGATAACCTGGAAATGGCCTGAGCTACTGCTCAGCATAAGGGACGAGACGAGAGACAGCTGGGCTCACACTCATGACCCTATTGACTAGCACAGTATCCGGCCCTAATTCAGACTTCGTAGAATGCCTCAATATGCTTCCTTTGGCGGCCATTCCCCTCATAAATTCTATGACAAGCGAGCGTAATCGATCTCGGACGGCTTGATCCTCTTCGTCAACAGGCACTTCCGGCGGTACAATTTGATCACAAAGAACATTCAAAGTCACAGCGGGGTCCAAGTCGAGATGCAACAGAAGCTGCCTTGACACTATAAGGACTTCCCTTCGTTCATCTGATCAACATGTTAGTCTGAGGAGCGCAAAAAAGTGTTGCGTGGAGCCGGTTCGAACCAAAGCAGCACCCTTGTGAACTCCTCATCTTCGCCGAAATACAGATCCTTATCAGAAGGAGTTACTGACCACTTTGAAGTAGCTGGACCAGCACATCGGCGTTCCTCTTCACGTGCTTAGGAAAGAACGTCGAGATTTGTGTTATTGCACGATAGCCTTCCATCCGAACCTAGGAACATTTCTTCAGCGTTCTCTGTCTTGATTTCGAGAATTCAGATACATACCGTAGACTCCTGATCCTCGCACAAGTCGTACACTGCATTTATTGCGTCGTCTTCCAGGTCCTCAAAAGACTTGATGTAGACTGGAATGTGACGGGCCACCACGATCTTTACGGTAATGTACGGAGAGCTGACAAGGCCAATCATCCGTTTCAAAAGTTCCCTTTCCTGCTCGCGCATATACCAATATGAAGTGACTGTGCGCGAGAGCGAAGAGACTATACCGACCTGCGAGACTGTCTTCTCTGAGCCTTTGGGTGCAGCTCGTATTGCATGAATCTGAATATTGAGCTCTCTTGTAATTTCTTTTTCGTCGTCAGATGCCATGGCGGTGAATAGCAGACCAATGTGTGAGTTGCAGGAACTTGGGGAAAAGAGAGTGGTTGTCCAAGTCGGTTTATGGATGTGGTTTAGAACTGCACGCCGCCTGTTCGGCAGGAACCGAAGCTTATTTTTGCTTATTTTCTGAGCGCCAACAACTAGTTTTTGTATTATAACGTTAACGAGGACTGCTACAGTACCTCTCGTATATCATATCCGCCGTCAGTTGGGAATCACGTCTGCTGCAGGTTCCGGAAATTTCCTCATCTTTACCAGAATTTCTTCTTGTGGTTGTAGGTGAAACGTAATGCGCGGTAAGTTACTGATTGACTGACCTAGGAACTCCTCAAAAGCTTGAGCTCTCCAGCGAGGAGGTTGGAAAGATATTCATGTCGCAGCGGCTGGCAGGTCGTTGAACGTCGGGCGAAGTGGTTAGAAGCATGAACATATAGACCCGGGATACAAGACAGCCCCTCCTGTTGCTTGTCATCTTTGTTTATATACTTCGCTCTTGCTCGTGTTCACGCGCACAGGGTCCGTTGTCCCACATTCCAATCATGTCTAGTATTATCCCCAAACTATACAGTATCGTGAGCAGTCATCCTGAACAGCGCCTCAAACGCATCGGTACTCTCTCCAATCACACCGAATGTGTCCTGTAAAGTGCTCCCCAGGTAATCCAACTCATGGATGACCCCACGCATGGTCAAAGCGTACGCGAAAAACAGCAGCTGGCGGGAGCCCTTGACTTCTCGACTCTTGACGACATCGAGCTGTCTGATGGCATGAACCTAGACATGCCGTTCCGTCAGGTACTGACTAGAAGTAGGGAAGCGCAATACCTACCAGTCGCTGTCTTGCCTTCTCTGCAGGTGGAAGGTACGGTGGAAGTGGCGACTTCAATCTGAAGGCGGATGCGAGAACAGAAAAGTACAGTATCACATTACCAACCATCTCCCGTCGTTGGACGTTGGTTGGCAGCACAAAGTCCCGGCTGACAGTCTGGAAAAGGCGAAAATGAGCATTACGCATACGCATGAAAGCCAGGCTAGTGGCTCATGATTCACCGTATGCCTGTAACGCGAACGAGATGAGTATGCGGGTCATATCGACGACGCACTTATTGCAATAAAGTACATACCATTCCTCGCGAGATGTTACGCAGCGCATGCTGTGTAGCTTGTCCAGAATCGTCTGCAGACTAATCAACATCGAGCGATACAATTTAGTGGGGAAAGGTCCTTTCAGCCGCGGTTCATGTTGAGTTTGAGCGAGAAGTCCCTGCAGTTCAATGAGTTTGATTTGTAGATGCAGCTCCCTGCTCATCACCCTTGTCAGCACGGCATCAAGATAGAAGAATAGCGCCTGCGCACATTGCCATGAACTCAATGACAGATTCATTGAGGTGTTCTTTTGAACACAACAGAGCCGTGCGCTCTGTTGGTGCCGACGTCGGAGAATGTTCAACGCTCCCGATTGAAGGCCCCGAGTTATTCTCCCACGAGTTGAATGCTACCAAGCGTGTGTACAGCCAGCCAATGTTCAGGCAGAATCTAAGCCAAATGTTAGCGTACCATACGACGTGATCGCAAGATGAAGGAGGCATACTCTCCAAGCGCCTTGCCTAGCTCCCGTCTAGCCTCGACTGGCCACCAGAATCTTGATACAATGGCCGCCCATACAACACCGATTGTGACAGCCGCTGCGCGATGAAAGGCAACGTCCACCACGGAAATGTCAACTTGGCGAAGGTTATAGCTGAGCCGAGAATACATTAGGTAGGCGAATGTATTGTTCCTCCAGCTGCGACGCACCAGTACAGACAGGTCAGATTGTACGTCAGAAGCACGAAGCGTCCGGACGCTGCCAAGTCAGGCCGGGAAACAATATAGTAGAAGCACGGGATAGAGAAGAAAAATCCAAACACCGACAAGACGTATGGGTCCTCGGGGAAGGCGGTCCAAATACCAAGCGCTGTGGCAGCCCCCAGCCTGCAGAATGTCAGCTTGAATAGCTTCAAGACGATCGTGCCCAAAGTCGCCTACATTGTACCTAGGACACGATGCAGTCCCAGAAAGTTGGTCTATGACAGATCAGGAAACCACACGAGGGTATTGAGTGAGATTTGGGCCTACTTACCGCCCCGATCGTCGGAGAGATGACGACAAAAAACTTTGTTCGAACAGTAAGCAATGCAATGATCAATGTTGGATAAGGCGTAACGCACAGAGATTAACGCCCATTCTCCTCTGTACTCCGTGAACACAGGGCGAGTCGCGTCAAAGAAGGCTGGCGCGGCTAGTATTGCAGTCGCCATCCCTGCCTTGATGGCAAATTTGCTATTGTTTTCCTTCAACCTCGCACCGATAGACCAGATTGTCTGACCAACCCTGTCGGAGAACGAAAGGTCCGCTCGGGCAGGAGTTTGCATCGTGTTCGGTGCATGAGGTGTGATCTTAGGAAATGTTGGTCCTCTAGGACGCGGAGATGCAAAGAATGCAGCTAAAAGGACAAATGAGCATGGACAGTGGAAGCGACACGATACAGTAGGACACAAACATAGTCGTTGTCGTAGTCCGGATTTGTTCCGGCCGCCACGGGTATGTGATGACCGTCTTCTCCAACGCGCCGTCACGAAATTCCAAGGGAAAGTCACAATGGCTTTCCAAGATTTGGCATTTGCGTCCCGTATGTTGTTAATTTGCCTCATTGCATCCACTAGAGAAACGAGTTCCTTCGCGAATTCTTGAGCTGTAAAGAAGAAGCTGCCCATAGATAGATCGTAGGGATTAGAGCAAGGTCTGTAGCAACAAGGGAGACGTACAAGTAGACAAGGAATATGTTCTCGCTTTCGTCCCCCATAAGGACGGGGTTATCATCCGCTGATGACTGCAGAGACTCGGACGTGCGGGATATGCTAGGCGTTCCGAGACCGCGGCGATACAGTCTGAGGACTGCATGGTTGGACGTGCTCTCAAACGTGAACAGGGCACGCTCGAGCGTCTCAGCAAGGTCTTCGAACTCTTCTGGCTTCAATCTGCTCATCTGGCCAGGCTCGTCGAATAGACCGCGCAGACGCTTCAAGCTAGTGCTGCAAGTCATCTGAAAGGAAGCAAATTTGAGTCAAGCACATAAGGTGGTAGTGTGTGGGATCATTACGGATAAAGCCTTGAGCGGCGGACCAAGATCCTCCACTACATCTCCAAAAGCATCCGCAGCCTCTTGCAGCAAAGCATTCTCCTCAGCTTCTTCTGCATCAGGGATTGTGTTTTTGCCGTTCCCAACAATGCTACTACTTGTTCTCTGATGCTTGGATTGGCTTCTGAGGTGCAATTTACCATCTCGACCCGCCTTTACTAGCTCGTATTGCACGCTAATCCCGCTCCTTAGCCCGTTAAGATGTTGTCCCAACCTGTTGAGACTCCCGACGACGTCCTCGTATGCCTTTCCAAGATCCAAATCTTGAGTCACGGATGCGTCTAGAAGCCCTAGTGTGGAAGTAGTCAAGATCGGCTTCCCTGGACCACCAACGAACCGTTCGCTTTGAGCCTCATTCAGGTCCTTCTTCAGTTTCGTGAAACTCGTTTGATGATCCTTCGTTGCTTTATCAAGCTTCTCTTGAGAGACCAGTTGCAGCGGCTCCTCCAGCAGAAACGTTTCCGTGATCATTGTGAGTAGGGTGGAAAAAGAGTCCAAGGTTTGAGACATCGTAGAGTGAAGATTTCTCGTTGCACGCTGCGGCCACAGAATGGCGCAGACAACGTTGGAAATAAGTGCACCAACAATGACGAGGAGAGAAACCTCGACGAGAGTCTCCCAGCCTCCCTCCTTTACAACGCTACGCCATGATCATCAAGACATGCTCCAGAACAAAACATGACACTTACACAACGAACAAAATGATAGACGTCATGCTGCAGGCTGTTCCGTCATCAACAGAATGAAATGCCGAGACTCAAACATCAAGAACATACCGGTGTTAAAAGATGGTTTCGCCATCCACATCTTCATGTATGCCATTCCAGACATACCCAAACCAATCCAGAGAATCACCAGGCAGTCCGCAAGCCACTCCCACCCCGCCCTAACCTCGAAGAACCAGTACATTGACATACTGCCCAGGGATACAAAGGCAGCATACAGCACGCCCATGAGACAGAAAAGATCTGCCTCAATCATGCCGCCGATAGTCTTTGCCGGGTTGAAGTAAACCGCGCTATATTGTCGTCAGTAACTATCTATACCTGCCCGAGATATTTACGCACACGGTTGCGACCATATGGCCAGAAGGAGACGGTGCACGTTCTCCTGGGGCCCCTCCTTTGATGTCAGCTATAAAGCCTGACAGGTAAGGAGAGTACGTGAAGAGCGAGCCAATGAAGTAAGCGACGCAGCACTTCAGAATGTTTTTCCAAAGCGGTGGAAGTGTTATAGCTGACGGCCAGGAGAAATGCGGTTTTCCTTGCTGAAAAGTATCTTGAGGGATAGTCTCTGTCCCCGAGTCACGGCCAGACAAGTCAGACTCAACATCAGACTCGTGGATAGTCCTATCGGGGCTTTCGCCGTCTACTTCTTGCATACTGCGAACAGACCTGCGCAATTCATAGCCAGGTGTTGAGGAAAGTGTGCGGTAGGCCCCAGTGTTACGGCCTTGGGTGAGAGACGGAGTCCGCTCGATAAACTCTCTCAGACTCTCCCTGGTAGCGGTTCGCTTTGCAGCTGGATGCGCTGAGAATGAGCGCACGACTCCGTCATGAGGGTCAGGGCTATGTGTTCCCATAATGTCCGCAAAAACTGTCCATTCATGGCCTTTCGGTGCCCGAAGAGAAGATTGCCGCAACCGCAACGGGTCTGCTGACTGGCTTGCACCTTCTAGTGATGATCTTGAAGCCTGAGCCCTCATAGGAGGGGTGTTGGGAGAGGTCATACGTCGTACAGCATAGGGACGTGAATGGTGGTTTGGCGTTGAGATGGTGTGGGGAGTTGTAGACTGAGAAGTCGCAGACGGGGGTAGAGGAGTAAAGTAATCCGTTAAGTGACGGCCCGGGAGACTGGACATGTTCTCTGGCGACCCTACAACTGCACGAAAATCAGTGTCTTCTGCTGAGTAAGCCTGCGACCCAGTCCTCTCATCTTGTTCTTGGGCGAGGGGGATGTTCCAAGGCTGAGTAGTCCTAGCTGGTGCCGTTGGCGGACTTGATGATTGTCCGTCCATACAGGGTAAGGAATAAGCTGTAGACACATCAAATACAGTCAAAGCGTATGAGATCAGGGAAAACTTGAATGAGTAAGACGTACGTTCACGAGAATGGCACGAGTCCACTGCTGCAATAGTACTTTATGCTGAGGGGATCCTCTTGATATTGACGGCGCCCCGCCGTGGATATTGACGCACCTACGTAACTCAGAGTGTATGCCCTTTACTCGCAAGTCTCTCCGGCGATGCGTAAATGTTCTCAGGAGAGGATGATGAACGTCGTTGACGAGCAAACTTTTCAAGAAGTCGTTCGTCTACTAGAGAGGGATGGTCGTTGTGTGACGCTACTCATGCGTTCGTCACAAAGTGATCGCGCCACCGCGTCACCGTGACCTTTGTGACCTAAAATTTGATGCGCACCTGTCAGACTAGTTTGGACATCTCAATTTGTTGCGATCGAACGGCGTCGTGGCCCGCCGCGTCTTAGTGCTAATGCCCCGCCAGTATTTGGTGTTCTTGGGCGCACCAACGTTTAAATCCGGGCGAGAAACTTTGCATCGCATTTCCGATGACTTAGCTCGCTATAGATGGCACACCGTGGTAGCTAGCCAGCCTCCAGCAGTACCTCAAGGTGCTGAGGTACCGGCAGCATCTCTCAAGGAGTTGTCCAGGCTTCCGCCTGCAACGTTGGAAGAAGCTAGCCGACGGATCTCAGTATTATATGAGAACATCATCTTTGGGGACGTCGAAGATCCAGAGGAAGAGAATCTCATAGCTCCTCACGAATTCAACGACGACTACACGCGAGGTATTATTGGTCAATGTTCGCCTATCAGATACCCGCTCAACTTTGCGTCCTAGATAAAACTACCATGATAACATGGCCTCCTACGTTCACAGATGGTGAGGGCAGTGGAGCCCGTGCTATTGATCGCCCTGAGACAACTTTCCTGCGTCCAACGGGCAGTTTCTCCCGCATTAGCGTGCGCCACAAGCAGCTGCAGGAGACACAAGAGAGTCAAGAAACAAATTCAGGCTCTTTCTCCTATAACAACTCTTCGGACGCCTCTGTTGCTCATTTCCCCACCTTCCACTTCAGTCTGCATTCTCTGACTTCCCTTGCTTCGCTCCCACAACGCCTCAAGGCTCCAGCTGCGGTGGATTTACCCGGGGGTGCTCCTTTTAGCTTAAAGCAAAAGGTGAACGTGCTAGTGGCCGTCCTCGAGGCAGAAGGCCCTGACACTATCCGCATCAAGAAAGGCCCCGAGGCGGGTAGGGAGGTGTCTATTCTTAAGATAGTCGTAGGGGACGAGGAAGGCCACATATGTAGGCTGACAGCCTGGCGAGAAGTTGCAGAACGATGGGGTGGAGTGCTCTCCGATGAAACATCCGTCCAAAGAGGGGATGTCGTCTATTTGCAGAGTGCGTTCTGCAGCGTGTATCCGTGACACATGCAAAATAATGACTTCTGTTGCAGATGTCCTTGCTTCAAGCGACGCCAACAACCCCTCTACCTCACCGAGCATATCTCTCACAGCCTCTTCGACAATAAACTCTGCATTGCTCATTTGTTACCGGACTATGCCTCGAGTACCCGACCGTGAGGTCGGCGTCAACGACGAGCGTTTCCGTCCAGATTTACGGCTCGGGTTCAGCGATGCAGCTGTTCAAAAAGTCGCCAGCGTCGTGAAGTGGTTCGAGGCCACAGCAGGCTTACCACATAGCTGATGAAGGAACAAGCAAAGGACTGCCTTCGGCGGCCGCATCTTTCGGGCGATGATCCAGAGGAGGCTGTACAATTGACTTCTGACTTCTGTACGTGGCATATCTACACTGGGACCTCGTGGCCCTCATAACCGATTTTCTCAAGCCGTAATGCACAGCACAGTTGATAGATTCCACCACACGGATGTTCAAAAAGCCCGTCTCTCTCATAGCTTGCGGGGTCAATTTCTTGACGCTCGTTCTCCGTGTATGCGTTAAGATGGTTATCAACTGGTAGGCAACAACCATCGATTCAAATGTATACTTTGATGTGGGTCTGCTACCCATGTACTGGGCCACAAGGAATACCAAAAACAACAGCATAACGAGCGCGTTCATCTTACGTTCATCGACGCGTGTGTCAGTAATAGGCGGCTGCGCACGCAACGACATCCCACAACCTGTCTGTTCATTACGGCTTTCAGAGATCGACGCGAATACAAAGGTATGATGAATTTCAACCGTTCTAGGTTTTTTCAGACCGCTGACTTCGCCCACGAAGACAATTCCACCGGACCAAGGGCTTCCCATTTCTCCTGCACGACTGTGCATACCACCACGCAGCAATGAATCCTCCAATAGTCTTCCTGCCTTGTGAAGGAACCGTCATTAGAGAGATATCAGCTCCGAACCCCTTCTTTTCTGCCTGGCGATACACGCGAGTTTCAGCACGGCTACTTGCAGCGGCATTATTGTATTCGCATGCGGAGCATCATACGTCGAACCTGCCAAGAGACAGCACAAGCTTTCTATATAAATACAGTAGCCTTCGACATACCGTGTATTCTCGTGGACAAGTTGCCTAATACCGCTCACCCAAACCTGAGTCAGCATGGGATTTTCCGTAGGCGGAGCACAGGCTCCCGCGGCCGTCCTTGAGGTTCGCGACGTTGTTACATGATGACTGCGCTTAACGACTAGAGACGTAGCCGCGGACGAATACACAGACATAAGTATATGCACATCTCCGGTAATTTGGGTTTCACCTACCCTCCCCTCCCCTCCCCTCCCCTCCACAACTTCTCGCAGCAGCGTTCAGTCCTCACCCCCTCCTCCTTGCAATCTGTCCGAGACACGCCGACAAAACCGCAAGGAAAAAAAAATCCAAACATGAAGGTCAAGTTCATAGTTCATTACTGTGAGTCTCTACAATTACACCAGTGTCCGCAAGAAAAGCCAAAAGCCTAAAATCGACCCCTACGTCCAGGTCAACGTCAACACAACAAAGCAGTGTCCAAGATGCATCCAAACAAATGCCCCAAATTGCAAGCAGTAGGTAGAAAGTAATAAGGATAGAAAGTAAGAAGGGCGTAGCGATATATAATAATGAAGAAGCAAATAACTATACTAAGTAGATAGTTCTACTGTACACATTGAGTAATATTCTTGGGTAGAGTCCGCGGTAGTCCGTTGTCGTAGTGTCCGTGACGAGTGAGAAAGGAAGGGAGTAAAAAAAAACTACGTGATACAAGTCCGAGAGTAGAATCAAGTCCATGGGTGTGATGTAATGAGTCCAGCGGATTAAGAAAGCGCAGCAAGCAGTCCGGAAGAATGTCACGTAAAAGACAACAACAGCAGGGAGAAGGGGCAAAAAGAAAATTAAAGATTAAAAAAGGGAGGTCCGTTCTCCGTTCCAAAGTAATGGCCAGCAGCGCAGTGCAGAAGAAGATATGTCCAAAACATGCGATTCAGAAGACAAAGAAGAGTCCGCGCTCATTTGTGAGGGAGAAAGAAAAGAGATTAATCAGCGTGTCCAACGTCAACAATGGAAAAAGTCCGATTAAGTCGCCAAACGCTGGCAAACTCTGGAGAGAAAGAGTCGAGTTGCTGGCTTCGAGGGAGATAGCTTGCAGCGATAGCTATCAGTGGAAAATTCCACAACCCTAAAGCTGAGTCGCACTGCGATAGTCGCCCGCGAGATGTTTGGTGTCGCCGCAAGAGGAGAAGTGAGAGTCATTCGTAACTCGTGTTGGCTGAGGTCGTGGTGAGATCTACACCGTGTCCATAATCTTCTGAAGCTTCGCCGCCTCGTATCCTGCACCCATGAGAGCGTCAGTCAAAGTGAGCTCAAAGGGACACAAGGAGGGAGGGCGAGCTGACCATGTAAAGGATATCGAACGCCGAGCTTGTTCAAGGCGAAGAGCACCGTTCCGAGTTCAGTGCGAAGATCGGAGGTGTTGACCGGTGGCCAAGCTGTCCGCATCTGCGCGAGCTCGAAAGCAAAGACTCGCGCTGCAGACATCCAGCAGTGCTGCACAGGCATAAGATCGTCAGCGACGCATACAGAACAGAGAGAAGATCCGCTACACACCCCAATGAGTGGATCAAGATAGTCAAAGTCGAGATCCATGAGATGTTTCGTGACTAAAGCCACGGAGCGGGCAGCTCGTAAAGATTTCTCGCGTGATAGGGGATCGTCGGCGATGAAAGGTTGGTGAAGGTGGATCATGGCGGCGTGCGCGAGGGTGTGAATCATGAATAGTGTGTACTTGTCGTCTGGCATTGTCGTTGCAACTTGATGCAGCGGTAGTAGTGTCGTCAGAAAACGTGCAATCGTGGCCTCCAGTGCTCTGAAATTGTCTGTGAAGCTGTTTGCGGATGGCATGCCTGGACGAAACGATTAACCGTGTCAATGATTGAATCAACTAACGAAGGATATTACGTACGTGGGTTCCAGCTCAGTGACAGCTTGTTAGCGCCTTCGAAAAGAGCTGATGCCTTGACGCGTAGCGCAGCCGTGGCGAAGCCGCCAACAAGAGGAGTGGCCTGTGCCTGATGCATGAAAAATGCGCTGATTGTCGGCGAACCATTGCCTAAATCGATTTCACCCTAGTGGAAAAGAAGAATCAGAGTCGCTCAGACCACAGCTTTACACGGGTATAACTGACCGCATCATATTCTTCCATCCGCTGAGGCCAAGGAGTGGTGATAGTGATCGAAGGGTGCTTGCTGTCTGGGAGCATAGCTGGTCGATGAAGAGCAACGGACCAACAGCGATCCAGGGCGTAGACCTGCCAGAAAGTCAAAATGCGTTCTCCTTGCTCAACGGTGTCTTTGGGTGGGTCAAGGCGGAAAGGTGAATCCCACTCAGAAGTCATTGCACCCGAAGGTGTGACTTCGGTTGAACCAATCTGATGAAGTCCCCATTGGATAGCGAGAGAGGCAGCAGCACTAGCATGATAGCTGCCCTCAAGGAGACGACCACTAGAAAGGAAATATAGGGAGAGTAGGCATGAGGCCTGAATGAGATCGATGACTTTCGTAGGATTTGGGATAGCGTCGTTCATAGCTGACAGAGCACGAGATAGGTACAGCAGCTCGTGCTCGCTGAGAGGGCCAGGCCTGGATAGATAGCAAGACCACAGATATATCGTGTTCATAAGAACAGGATGCCTTTGCTCGGAGGGAGGTCCATGAAGCGACTGGCGCAGACGGTCGACATGCAACTCGAGGCCACATTGATGTCGATGTGGCAGAAAGAATTCAAGTCTGGATAGAAATCAGCTACTCTGATAGACTTTGATAGGGAGATGCGGCACGCACAGCATGTGGGCAAGTTCAATAGGAGGTTCATCAAGATCAGGAGTGAAGGGACCAGGCACTTCAGTAACAGCGAAGTCCTTCAATGGAGAGAAAGGATGAGATGCAATTGGGAGTGAGCAAAGTCATCGGAATACTGACTGTCAGGTTGCCCCACTGCTCTTCCCATATTGGAGGTTCGTCTGGATGGGAGGAATCAGGAAGTAGCACAGAGGTAGAGCGACGGCGAGGACATACCCAGTGAGAAGGGAACTGGGGAGGCAGAGGTCGACAGGCTGAAATTGCCAGGCGAGTCGTGGCTCGATGAAGATGAAGATTCCGACAGATACGGGGAAGGGGCATGGGGATCGAACAGAGTGACGGAGGAGGAGTGACGGTGTTCGGTGCCTTCGAGTTCCTTGATTCTCTGCTCGAGTTGTTGTATGTGCTCACGCATGAGCTGAGTCCTAGTCTTCCCCTTTCCATCATCGTACTCGCATCCATCCGCCTTCTTGGCCTTGACGCACTGCTGGCACGCGGGCTTCGAGCCGTCGCATTTCTAGGAGATTAGACTTGATGGGTTTGCAGGCACGAAAGATGATAAGCTTTAGACGTACCATTTTCCTCTTTCTGCATCGGAGACAAGCTTTGCCTGCGGTGGAAGGTGGGAATGTGAGAACGGTGGCTGCGGTACGGGTAAGTGTGACCGACCTCGCTGCAGAGTCGAGCTTGAAGCGGGTGCGAGTTCCCGTGATTCGGCCATTACCAGAATAGTAGGGATAGTAGACTCGAAAGGATCCGTGGGAGCACAGGTGGCAGGGCAGTGAAGCCCGCTGGGCCGCGACGAAAAGACAGCTGAGTATAAGCCCTGTGCGCGAGAACGAGAGGTCGCTGAGAGCCGTCACGACGAAGCCAAGCCCGGAAAAGAAAGGGAAAGTAAACGAACCGAAAGGTGAAGTGGAATCAGAGCATGGCGGTCGGAGGGATGAGTACTTGTACTTGTAACAAAATCCAGGGAACGGCCTGACGGACCACGAAAGAATGCCTTGGCGCCGGAAGTGCAAGCGCTGCAAGTTGCTCGATCAAGATCATATGAGGACTCGCAGTTTGCCCTCTCACCGCGGGCATTCTTCACCGCTCTCTCATCGACACTCGAGACGACGAGAGCATCGTCGGTCGCCGTCGTCGGGTGTCGCACCAGCTGCAGTGTGCGCCGTGCCCGACGTCGTTGTCCTCGGTCTGGATCCACTGCAGAGACACTACGAGGCAGTGACTCGACGTCCATCGAGATCTTTCCGCCGACAGTGCATCGGACTAGTGCAGCACCTGTGGGCCAAACCGATGCAGGAAGAACATGGCCGCTTCCGACTTGAAGTCAGTTTCGTCCGTCCCGTATGACAGTTTTCGGGGCGTAAGGACCTCACCAGCTGCAGTTTCGAAACACCCAACCTTCCGATGCCTCCGACACTGTAACCACATGCTCCTTCACCGACCACGGAGCCAATCTAGGATGCCGAGGACTAGTGCGGGCTCAGGCGACCCTAGAGTCTATGAAGCCGTAGCGGCTTTCACAACAGCCGTCTGCTGATGTAAGCCTCACATCGCCCAGTATGGTAACGCTCGTCGCTCAACGCTTACACAAGGTGCTTTGCGAACGTTTGGCCCGCCGGCCTCATGCAAATCACTGTACGGTTACAGCATACTTGTCAGCTAGCCAGGCACTTTAAATCACTCTCACCACTTGCTGCCTAACTATGGCACATCCAACTGGCCAGTCGACGTCGGTGAGTGAACAAGCTTTGGAAATTTATCTTCTGATCTCATTCACTCGACACATGAGGCTGGCAACCTTCGACAAAAGTACCATAATCGATATATTAACGATCAATGAAGTCCCTATTTTTGCGTTCGTATGCTTCTCACTTTCTAGTACCCGTCGTTGTACTCGATCAAGAATTAGCCTTCTTGCTTCCGCCAGCTCCGGACCGTTCGTTGAAACTCTCCAGCCCATCACTGTGCTGTGCATTACACTCAGGGGGAGTGGGGAAGACGCATGTTCGCTCTTGACAAACGAACACAGCGTCGAGGAACCGCCTTAGCTACGAGCTGACCCTGGTATCGAGGTGCCGGTGGACGTTGGGCGGCTGCAGAGTCTCATCCTCATCTTCACCAAAGGGGGCTATCAACAAAGATCTCATCTTACCCCGAGGGTGAGTGCGTAATCAGGAGTAACTCTACATCCGCGTCTGCTCAAACTTCCGCACCCTCCTAGGCTGTGCACAACCGTCATGGCTTACCTACCGGATGAAAGGGCTTCTCTTCCGCCCTTCGGAACTATTCCTACCACAGATGTTTTGGCGGGGGCAGTGCCCAGAGACGTGTTACCATGTGTATCCTTCTCATAAAGCTTCTCTTCTTCTCTGGCCAATGGTCAGTAAACCATACATGGGTTGGTAGATGTACAACATGTCCACAACAGCCAGGAGTACAGGTATGCCTTTGGTATCAGACGCAAGGTCCACTGACATCTTCACGACTCATATGAGCGCTCCAGAGTCTGACCCTCCGTAAATCCATTACAAATGGCCTTCAATGCCAAGTGAAGAAGCTGGAGCGACCGGAGCTCATGTTGCATTCATACTACAAGACCGCCGATGTTTTCCGGCATAACCAACCCATTTGTAGCTTCGCATCGAAGGAAGAGGATCGGAGGATGTGTGAGACCTAGACGCGCTGCCAGGAGGTAGTGCGCAGTAATTTTAGCATTGGAGAAGTGTCGATTGCATGAGACGACCGACAGAGAACTCGGATATGAGTATAGTGAAGGATGGTCATTGTATGGCCAGGTGCTTTGCTATAGTTTCTGAATAAATTGCACTTCACATCGTCGGCAGGAAATTGAGTGAAGTGTAGCAAATGTCCTAGTCAGACTTCGAATACGAATGGGGTGTTACTAATCTATCTGATTAGCGCTGCAATATTCAAGATTTCAACTCCTCAGATATCCCTACGTTTAATGCTGCTTGACTACACGTCCATCGGTTCTGTAGCACATAAAATCAGTATACTAGTCAAATGAGAAAGCAGCGCAGATTACCTAATTCGTCCTGTCAGACCTCGCTGGACAATCCAACATTCTTTGGCACAGCTCAAAGCATATGGTCGTTGCAACCTTGCAAGCGACGTGAGCTCCCACCGAGGTATCTCGCTTGTTTAAGGCTTGTAAGCAGAAATCCCGAACGCCCATGGAGCGCGTTGCTTTAGCAATACGTTAGAGAAGTACAATGTGAAACGTACCACCGAGCATCGTACGTACATTACACCAAGAATCTACCGTCTGGTCATCAACCTTAGCATCCGCTGAGTAACTTGCTGACTTAAGCTGGTACAGTTGAGCGGTGTACAGAGAAGCATGGATTGACACGCACATCACGAGGTCAAAGGCTGGGTTAGTTTCAGGGTTCCCCCCGATGAGATCATTCGAGCGGGTGCTAGTTGCTTGCGCATCTTCGTGGGCGCGGAGTGTACCTGCACAGAGTTCTCGGAAACTCTGACTTTCCGACGAGGAGTTGGCATCTAGGGATGTCAAAAGCGGGAAGGCGGAAGCAGGAGGTCTGTGTATGCTTGGGACTAACGGTTTCAAGACCAAGAATAATCAATGGGAGACGAAACGAAGCAAAGATTGAGGACGCACAGGATGAAGGCGGTATCGAGGAATCGGGAGCACGTCGCAAGTCCTCCGCTCGTGAGACAGTACCATGGTACACAAGAGAGGGTGGAATTGCGTTCAAGCTCCTGTGCAAAGGAGATAGTTTGTACTTATAGCCTTTCAACATACAGTCATGGATTCTCATGCAGGAGTGATTCGCCCGATAACGTCGACGTTGCCGCTATCCTGCCAATTATTCCCTCTGTGCTGTAGAAAAGCTGAACATCTGCATCCTCATTGCGGCGACAATTCCCCGACAAGTCGCGGATTGAGCAGAAGCCGCGCCATGCTGCCTGCGAGTGGCCGAGGGCATAGTAACACCGGCCAAAACTCTCTTTCTGGGTGGAAAATTACGGAGGCTGTTGTTGCATGAAGAGCTGTAGTCGTGCGTCCCAACCTGAGCGATCTCCCAACATCACAAGTCAGATGTATATCGCAACATAGTGCTGAAAGACGTACCGTGACGGCCACTGAGTAAATGCCGAACGATTGTGTAAGAGTGAACCTCATGATATCTCCCAAGAGAAACCAAAAGTGCGGTCGTATAAACGTTTCATCGCCTGGTCGTGGAGGGAGAATAGGGTCGTTCAAAGTTGGCGCAGCGCCGCCGCTCGCAGTTCGCAGCTCCGACGTCTATCACCCCAAAGAGGAAGGTGATGTAAGCAGTCACAGTCTGTCACAAATGTGCTTGCAATTGTTGTGGGATTTTTCTTGCTTGTGCCCAAGTAGCTTACATAGATCAGCCTTCAGAATAAATAAAAATCAATCATTTCATTTTATGGTTATGAACCACATCAAGAAATGCGAGATCTAAGTAATAAAAAAGCTGGACGGTGTTACATCTTCGTGACTACCTAATGCGACAAGCGCCCGTCGGACCGGCTCAATAGCCGGAGCTGCGAACTGCGAGCGGCGGCGCTGCGCCAACTCTGAACGACCCTATTGGTCAATACTGCAAAATCGGAGTTGACTATCGGGATCAAAGATCTCTGCTAATGGCACCAATGAGCGTCTGTCTATGCAGGGCAGGGTGTGCAGCGACGCGGAGGTGCTCCAGTGCTCAGCCATGACTGATCTCACTCAACATTCATCTGAACAGTCGCCTTTATCATCTATGGGCACAACACAAGTTCTCGTTCTCCCAGCAAGCCCTCCCAGCGACCCGCCCCCTCCCTACCCCTCTCGTCAGCAACGGCGTGTAGGACGTTCAGGAAGAAGAAGGAGAAACCTTCCAGCAGATTCAGAACAGCTCCAGACATCGTCGACCGGGAACGACAGCGACGGCGGGCCTTCCACACAGTCTCCGTTTCCTGGCTCTCCCGACATTGAAAACTACCCCGGTAATGCGTCTGAAACGACACCGCTCCTGAACACGACCCGGCTGCCAACCGGAAGTTTGAGCAGACGGCAGCGTACGCTGTCAGTATCGAGCACACTGCATTCCGCAATATCTGCTGCGCCGAGCTTCTCGCACACCGTCCTGTCTGCGTTCCATCCGGGCAGGGACTGTGACCTAGATCCGGATGAAGACTCCGCAGACGACCAAGACGACCAGGACCTCCTCGACTCGCCTGTGGATAGAACGGACCTATCGGATGAACGAGCGAGGCTGCTGGGAGCTGAGATTTACACTACCGAGAGACGAGCCTTGCCGATAAGTGCGAAAATACGACGCTACTTCAGGCCTATGGCGAGGCGGGCCTACTACTCAGCTTTATTCCATCTCCTCGTTCTTAACTTTCCATACGCACTTGCGGCTTGGGTCTACCTATTTGTCTTGACACTAGTACGTATTTTCTGGAAAATTCATTCTTATTACATGTGTGGTAAGATTTACTTATGCTTCTCCGTTCCGCAGACAGGTACAACGACATTGATGGCGCTTCCTCTTGGAGCTTTATTGTGCTTTCTGGATTTGCTGGGTGCTCGTATCTTCTCACGAGGCGAGGTGAGCATGCATAATATACCATTTTTATCGGTAACTTGACTTGAGAATAGCTATACCTGCAAACAACCTTCCACGGCCCCCTCGCCTTTCCAGCCCCCTCTCCTCCCCATCCCATCTTCACCCGCATGCGTACGCCCACTCCCGCAGAGCTCGAAGAAGGCATTGGCCCCCAGGAAGAACATTCGTTTTACCGCAACACATACGCCATGTTCACAGACCCGACATCTCACCAGGCTCTCTTCTACTTCCTCGTGCTCAAGCCAGGCATCACAATCTTCATATCCTTGATCGTCATCACGCTCGTCCCAGTGGCATTCGTCTTGGTCGTTCCGGCTCCGGCTGTCTTGAGGCTTGTGAGGCGGTTGGGCATCTGGCAAGCGAATATCGCTGTGGACGGACTGTATTATGTCGGGAGGTAGTGTACTTCATTCTCTTATTGTATGGGGCACACACACATGGCGCTTTTCGCCAAGCCCTTTTCACAACAAAAGGGCGAAACTATGTCTTGGGGCCTTTGGGTATCGCACTGCACAGCTGTAGTAGTAGTAGACACGCATGTTGGCTTAAGGTTCTAACATACTACATGACACTAGTAACAATAGATTTGTGTATACTGTGGACTTGCGCACTCCCTCAGATCCGTCCATGTCTCCTCTGACTCCTGCGATATCGATGCGTCACTGCATGCGACTTGTTAAAGCCCAGTCTCAGCGATACTTGAGTATATAGCGGCAATGCACTGCAGGCCGCGCGCGCGTGCGCAATATTGAGCCAACAGATCCACAACTGTTCTTAGCGATAATTTGCGTACTGCTATTCATGTGCATATACCGGGAGTTCCAGTTCTGGGAAGTTCATAGTGCGGAATCAGCATATATATATGAGTTATGTGTCCGACTATGAAAGCTGTACCTATGATGGCATTATACATTCCTGTCCGGAATTCTGACACTGCAGGGGGTGAAATCAATTCTGGTGGAAGAGTTATAACACACCATATCATATCATGACGGAGGGCGTACATTATACATTACATTCGTGATTCCGGGGTGATACAAGAAACAGAACCCATGGTGGTTCATGCCAGTGACCAACATAGTCCGCGCCCGCCTCATAAACGGCATCCTCCTCCTGTCAGTATATCAGTCGCCCCAGCTACACGTGATCTTTGCTACGTCCTGGATAGCACCGTAGTCAGATATGGCCTTTTCTGGTATCGGCTGCGTGTCAGATGCACGAGGTGTCTTCAAGGACACGTCGACGTCTCTGTCACCGACTTCAACCCCTTCTACTTGAATGGTCAGCCCGTTTTCCGCGTCAACCTCTCCGTGTCCTTCAGTGTGGTTCGAGACGACGCCGCCAAAGTCTGACTCAAGTCTCCTTGGTCGACCTCTTGTGACAGCCCGCCCTTGCCTCAGAGCACCAGCTGTGCCTCCGACTTCAAACCCGCCAGCTCCTGGCTTCCTGACGAGTCTGGCACTCAATATAGGCCCGCGCACGCCGTTTGCTGCATCAGCCTCAGGTGGCAGGTATGAAGCATCTCCGGGATGTAAGGAGGAGTTGGATCGGCTGGTTTGAATTGAGGGTGATGGCTCTCTGTGAGGTCGTGGAGGAGGGGATTGGGAGTGGGAGAATGATTGGGGACTGTGACTTCCTAATGGCGACGAGCTAGATGCGCCGCCGGAGAGAGTAGCATGAGCAGAGCGACTCCTAGAGGATGAGCTCGAAGGTTCGATCTCGCCGAGTCGTCCATGCAGAACCCTGTTTGCCAAGTTGAACGGGAGATCCGTGCTAACGTTCACCATTTTTCTGCCGACCATGTTGTTATAACGCTGATGGAATACCACGGACGACTGCACGTACCCTTCTTTTGCGCGCACTATTGTTCCCAACCTGTCTCTTATTGCTTCGTGATTGACCACGTAGCTGGTATACCTACGAAAAAGGCCATGCCCACAACATGAGTGAGTAAACGGAACGCGCATGTATAAGTGCGTACGACCACCTACGAGGGTTCATCACCGTTGCTTTGGGGGCGAATAAACGGCGTATTCTCATTTGCCTCGTCCCCGTGGCCCTTCAGAATACCGCATACTGTTCAGTAGTTGTCGCGCAGTGCATGGAAATTCGACTACATACAGGACTGTGTGCACGACGTCCACAGCAGCAGCAAAATACCTGCCTCAGTACTGCTGCCATTCCAAGCCCTCGACAGCGAGGCTACAAGTACGTATGGAGGCAAATTTGAAGAGTAGAAAGACGAAGGCAATTGCTGGTATCAAGTGAGAGAGGAGAAAACGAAATCCTCGCACCGGCGCCGGCGACCGAAACCACGTGTTATGGGCGTCCCGCCACACATTGCGGAGGTTATATAAGATAGGCCCAGTACTATCATTCATGCGGTGTTCGTAAAAACCCGGCGCTCAGCACATTGCGCTGAGAGCTCCCGCCTAAATCTGTCAAAAAGTACATAGAATTATACCTGTGCATCTTGATAGTATGCTGTATTAAATTCACGCTTTTTAGAGAGGAACAGCGAGCTGCGGCAGGATGCCGACGAGGGGTAGAAGAGAGAAGGGGTGTTCGTAAAAACGTCACGGTTGGTCACACTGGCATGAGGTCGGCATATTGTCACTCCAACACGACTTACCATATGTAGTATCACCATCAGCTGAGCTCATCAGCGAGAGCAGTGTTCGTAAAAAGTGCGTTTGGGTAGATTACCATGTGTATTACAAGGATGTGCTACTGTATTCAATCATATACCAGAATACTGAACACTTCAACGTGAATCAAGAAAGAAGGGGCCGCAAAGCAGTGGCTAGAAGTTGCGGCAAGCAGGTACCAGATGCAAAACGCAAACGCGATGTTGCGACGAGGCTGCGATACGCCTCTTAGCGGAGTTTAAACTGCGCTCGGTCTCAAAGTCACGCATGTCTCGATATTGTTCGTAAAAACTACTCTACACATGTACACAGAGCAATCGGGCTGCTGGAGCAGCTTTCAATGCAATATTAGTCACTTTGCTTCTGCAAGACGGTCATAAAATATGCAGTACATCAGTCAGAATCTCTATCCATCAATCTGAGTAAAGTACAGAAACTCACTGCTTTGTCTCTACCAACTTCATCCCTCGCATTTATACTACTTTTCTTACACCAAAATAATGCTATAGTCGTCCTTTATTGCTCACAGTATACTTAGAATATTCGGACGTGCACAAGTATCGAAAGTACTAGTGTTCGTAAAAACAGGCGTTTACGAACACTGCATCAACGATAGTACACTCTCTGTTACTTCTGTCACAGTGTGACAATCACGTGGAGGAGCTTCGGCAGGCGCTTTTAGCTAGTTATCGAGACATAGTAGTACAAGTAAGTGATGATACATCTATTTACTACGCAGATACGTGTGCAATACAGTATTGAACTAGAGTACATACATGTTCGACTACATTAATTAGACGCTTAACGTACGAGCGCTGTAGTTACCGTATATATGACTTACTCTGATTAATGCAACGATATGCACTTTTGATCCCCAACTCCCACTGTGTGATCTCTGTCAGTCTTGCTCTCTCAACACTTTCCTCTACTTTCATAGCCTTCTAACAATACACAATAATGATATGGCACAGTGAAGAGACAGAAGAGCACAGCAGCTTGCTAAGGAGAAATGCCGGCCTTGTCCATAATGCCAAAGATGTGACAGGGGAGAACACGGTGACCATGATACTTCTTCGTGGCCCATGCGGCTTGCTTCCCTGACAAGCCACGACGATATGCGTCCATGAAACGGCTGGCACGAATATAAAATCTAATATGTGAGAATAAGTGTACAATTGAACAGTGTGGCATGGCTTGCAAGAAATGTTTACTCACTTGCGGATGTCAGTCAGCGAGATACTGTCCAATGCAGCAATGTCATTTTTTTCGAGGTCGGCTTCAGTGATGAGTGAGGGAACATACAGTACTCCCGCTTCTCTGCGCCCCAGCATTGCTCAATCGGGTTCAGTTCACAGTGGAATTTTGGCAGGTAGAGTACCTTGAAGCCCCGCTCCCTGCAGTGCCTATCGAGTTTGGTCTCTACGTTCTTGAAGTCTGGCTGATTATACAGGATTCTGCGAGCACAGCACGAAAGCCTCAGGGGCTTACATTTGATTTTGGGGCATTCGGCGTGAAGACCTCCCACATCAATACCACGCTCCGCAAGAATGACTGCCATCCCTTTGAAGACACCTGCACGAGGGCGCTCTGGAGGGAAATACAGAGACTGGGGTCTCCCATCTGCAAACTGCGCATTGGCCATTGGTACACAAACCTTGACCTGACCAGTTGCGCCACTCTGCTTGATATCAACTCCGAACGTTGGTTTGCCTTTCTTTGTGGGATTCAAAGACATTCGGCGGGCTAACAGAGCATCATCAGCATGTTTGAGGTGAGTTGTGGCATTATCCAGGATGAAGACATGCCTCATTCCAGGATAGTGCCGTTTGAGAATGTTCATGGCGGTGGTCAGCTGAGCAACAATGTCATCGTTGGTAAGATACCTGTCGCACACCAGTCCGGCTTTGAACAAGACTCGCGCAGACTCTGTGCCATCCGGTGAACACAACCAACCAAAATTGGTGGAGATGAAGTCAGCCACCATCAACGAGAGACCTTCACCTTTGGCACGAGGAAGCGCCTTCTCACCCTTGTTCACCCATCGGATGATGCAGCGATCATGTGCATAGAATGTGGACTTGTCGTGGAACCAGTAAACAACACACAAATTGCGTGGCCAAGGAACATCATCAGGGATAGGGAGGACCGTGCCATCAGGATTGAAGTGAAGGACATCAGGATTGAGATCAGCAAGGGCAGGGAGGAAGATCTTGTTCCGGTATGCCACAACGTCCTCTCGTTCATGTCCATCAACAAACTGACCCTGTGGACTCTTCATCCAGCGATAATCAAGACGATGCATCCAGCTCTGCACTGTTGACAGACTCACAGGCCTTGCCAATCCATGATCTGCCTGAACATCCAATTGTGCAGTGAAATTGACAATATCTTGTGTGCGCACAAATTTCCCAACACTCTGAAGATGGTCAATGATTGCAGTCTTCAGATCCGGCTTCTTATCAAGGACACTTGCGTTCCAATGTCCATCAACCAACCCACTGTACAGAAGTGCCTGGTGGTTTTGGATGAACACTCTTGTCCACTCACAAAGCTTTCTTGCCATGTACTTGGAAGCCTCCGTGTTGCACATTGTGTCCAACGACCCAGATATCCAGCCCATGGTCCCATTTGCGTATTTGTATAGGAACATGCGCATCTGTGCCAACCGCCTCCGCAACCCCTCATCGCCTTCAAAACGTAAATACACACGTCCAGATTTCCGTCGAGGCTGTAGGATGTTCCTGATGTCCAACCATGCAGCTTGAGCTTCAGCAATAGATGGAGGGGCTCAAACCGTGCGTCGGGCTCAGCTGCATTACGGAAGTCAAAGCTCGACTCAGACCATATATTTGGTATTTGACTGAAATCAACGGGAGCCTCGGTCAGAAGCGAGGAATCAGAAAACGTGTGGGTGTCTCCCTTCGCATTTCCCGGTCTTCTGTCATGCTGACTGTCTCCATTTTTGGTGCCCAAGTTGTGTCGCGGAGCGACTGCTGCTATACTACTAAACCCTAAACAAGGGTAGAGAGGGGAGGGAGTGGAAGTGGAAGTGGATCTTCAACGACGACAACAAGGTCAAAGTCGATGATGAGCAGGCAAGCAGGCTCAAAGGCCGGATACTAGCAGTGCAAATGACAGAGTTAATAAGATATGATACTAAGTTACATGCAGTAACTCACCTAGCAGTGCAAATGACAGAGAGGTCAAGATGCAGAGCTAGGGAGGGTAAGGGCTACTATATATACTGTGGCTGGGTGGTCTGTGCACAAGTTCCCACACTAGGGACTGGAGTAACTGTGGGGCTGGAGTAACAATAGAACAATAAGGGACCAGGGTAGCTGTCAAAGACCAGGGTACGTAGAACAATAGAGCTAGAACAATAAGACAATAGAACAATAGAAACTGGAACAATAGAACAATAGAAACTGGGGAATCCCTGGGGAATCCCTAACAATAGACAGAAGACAATAGACGAAAGACAATAAGACAATAAGAACTGGGGAAATCCCTGGGGAATCCCTGGGGAATCCCTAACAATGGAAGGAGAACAATAGAACAATAGCCTAGGTTGATCTGGAACCGCTCCAGATTGAGTCTAGGGTTTGGGTCTGGACTATTGATAAATAAGGCAGGATGTCACGTGACCCGGGTTAGGGTTAGGTCCGGTAACATTCCTAGCCGGAAAATAAGCGCTCTAGATAGGCGCCTAAGGCTGTAAACTGGTGACATTGTTGGAAAAATCCGGTCTCTGTTGGACTATCCATGTCAAGTTGGCTGGCAGATTTCACAAAAGGTTTTTGCAGCCCGTGCTTGAAGAGATGCAGCCCGCTCAAGGCTTACTTCGACAGCCTTCGGATTGACTGTCGTTGTGGACATGTGGTGCACATTGCCCTAAGACACCATTGTGAGTCCTACATGTCTTGTCAAAAACTTGGCTTGAGACTCACACTGTTCTCCTTGTTATTCTCATCCGGAGCTGCTTGCCTCGGCCACTTTGAAGGCTGTGCGTACTGGCCAAGATTGTTTATGGCGGTTTGTTTCCTCTTCGATAGTCTAGGCATAGCTGCTGCATTCCTGCAGTTGTTGTGAAGGTCCAGGCTACTCTAAGATCCCTGTACGGTATGTCATTCAGCACTCTGTTGGCAAACAGTCGTTTATCTTGAATTTCTGAAATAACCTGTGCTAGCGCTCATCTTTCGCTGCCATTCTGGAAAGCACTTCCTCACGTCTACCGTTTTAAAAATTTTGTAACAGAAGAATTCTAGTATACATGGTTTTTGACGACTCTTGGGATTTGTTTTTTTTTGTATGGACATATGAGCTAGTAGATGGATTTAGACTGTGGCCCTCCGCAAAAATGGACGTAAGCGCTGTCACGCTTGCCATGTGATGTAGCAGGGAGTGAACTGGGTCTATCTTACATACAGTCGACTCTCTATTAACCCATACTGTTGATGACCTAGAAGTGAACCACACAGTTCACTTCTGTTCCCTCCCCCCGCCCCATTGCTCCGTGGTTTTTTACTGCTCGGAGTTTTTGCAGCAGTGTAAGAAGGTATCTTGGCCATAAATCACACAGTTCTACAAATATTGGAAAAGGGGGAAAGGTGCTTGCAAAGCTCCGCACAAAGGTACCTTTTTTCCTGCAAAAATCTCTGAGCTGTCACAGCATGTCACAAGCAAGCGCTCATTTACTCGCTGGTGGTCAGAGCCTCAGTCCACGAGGCATTGTCACACCCGCCCGCACTGTTGAGAGTTAACCTTCTCCTACTCTTGTCACATTGCTCAGAATTACAAACAAGTATTTTTCTCTAATACTAGATACATACATCAATGTATGACATGATTTTTGTGCAGAGATATACACTGGTGCCGCCACAGCAAGCCCATCAATTGCAGTTCATGAGTGAACTACATGCAAAATTTGAGGTATTCAATTGTTCTATCCGCGCAGAGCTGATGTTTAAAAATCAAATTATGTACACAACATCTCATAGCATGGATACATATGGATGGTTTTTTCCGAGGCAATTGAGCGAGCGTAAATACCCTCCTGAACAAATAGTTCACTTCCTGTCCCTAGTTCACTTCTAGGCCATCGAAAGTACCCCTCAGTGGACACAAAAAAGTATGGGTTATGGAAATTATGGGTTTTGAGGGATGTTCCCACAATAAGGGCCCATGGGACGTCGAGCATACTTAAGTGTCCCAGTACAACAAATACATGCCACACGCAACATAGCAGCTGGTAAATGACTATTTTTAGTGTATTCAGTTGTTGAGCCATTTCTGAGGACAATTCTCAGAATTGGAGGAGAGGAGTTTGATTTTCACCATAAGTTCTTATCATCATTATCAATGCTATGTGAAGTGCCGGCTTGATCTCAAGAATATTTATGCAAAGCAATTCAAGTGAACAGACAATGGGGGCAGCATTTACCAACTATGCACATCTTGTTACAGGTCTTTCTGCAATTATTGTTCATGTATCTTTCTCTTTCTGACTACATCTCAGAGCAGTCCCAGAATAGCAATTCAGAGGGAGAAGATGATATGTGTGAGACTGAGACCTGACAACAATGATTGCACTTTTCACTTGAGTGAGTGTGTTTGGTGAAATGCACCAACATCAAATTGGGTGAGACATATTTCTTTTAGCTGAAGTGTCAGAGTACTTGCAAAATAGTACTGACATCTGCAACTAGCTAGTGTTGCAGTCCGTGATGTTGCTGAGACTGCTTGCAGTTATGGCTCAGTATTTGCACATGGACAGCCAAAGGTAGTGCACATATTCTTTTCAAGCAATCCCGTCATCAGCCTGAGGCATCGGGCGTAGAACTACTTACAACCTCAAAGCCTTGCATGTGGGGAGGGAAGGAGGAGTCTTGTGCATAGCCAGTGTTTTGCTGAATAGGAGCATATTGAGAAAAGCTTGATTTTGCAACCACGGGAGGATCACATCAATGCTATTTTTGAGGTATGCTTTGCAACACAAACTATAGGTACTATGGGTATTGGGACATCTGCAAAACCTGGTTTTACAAACACTGCTACTTTTTGTGCTTTCACACCTCCAAAAATTCTTAGAATGTTGAAGACAGTAGAATAGTGCTATTGTGTTGCTCTGGAATACACAAAGTATGTCCAATATGAGAGCTGAGGGTGTTATAGACAAAACAGTGAGTTTCTATGCCCCCCTTAGGCTAATGAATAGAAACTCAGCCTGATGTACTGCAGTTCTGCCATCTGTTTGATTTCTCTGAATATATGTTATTGTTATTTCAGGTTTCCCGCTCAGTTTTGTTTGTATCGCTGCTGTCCTTTTGTCATTCTGCACAGATTACCCATTTCAGAGTTCCCTTTTCATTTTGACTGTTTTGCTAAAAGAATATCAAACTGTTGTATTCTCGTAGCTATTTCAATAACATTGTAATCATTCCTTTCAATCCTCCTCCCGTGTACGCTCCCAAACCCTGCATTTACAACATATGTGTAGAGTAGTTTTTACATACTATGGTGAGACATGTGTGACTTTGCAACTGTGTGCATTTACAGACACTGCTCTCATTGTTGCAGTGTGACAAAATGTGATGTTTCTACAAACACCCTGTTCCTTTTGTACTCCTTGCTGGCATCCTGTTGCAGCTTGCTCTTCCCCTTGAAACCTCTTGAATAAGATCAGATATACTCTACAGATGCACATCACAAATTGTTACACTCACTCAGCTCTAAAGTCACAAAACTCTTGACAGTGTTTGTAAAAGCCACTTTACCCATTGTTACAAACAGTCTTCAAACATTACCATTTTCATTTCTATCATACTAGTAGCTAT
The DNA here is from genome assembly GCA_022592445.1 of Cytidiella melzeri. Lineage (NCBI taxonomy): Eukaryota > Fungi > Basidiomycota > Agaricomycetes > Polyporales > Irpicaceae > Cytidiella > Cytidiella melzeri. Next base: position 82,102 of record JABYQR010000078.1, on the reverse strand, counting down.
GCATCTCCTATGCCTTTGTCTTGACAATCCAACTCTTCTTTTCCCATCACTCCTTGCTTCTCATTGCTTCCGTTCCATATGTCATTAACTTCCTTCTCTTTCCTATTGAGACTTCAGATCTGACTCCAATTGGTTACCATTGCCTTGGCTCCACGCTTCTGTTAATACTGTTTCATTGGGTCCAACCCCATCTATCCCCTTTTACTGTTAAGAGCAGGACAAAATAGGAAGGGACGCGGAGCTGTGGAGTTCGCGGAGATGCGGAAGCAGTGGAGTGCACAAGGGGGGTCAGAATGAGTATTGGCTTCAACTAGTTAAGTTGCGCCGCTCGGGATTCTCGTGACTCAAATTTGGACTTAGCAGGATCAAAGGTTCGAGAGCAAGGCTCAATCGAAACGCGGACCCGCGGAGGTGTGGTGATCGGAACACCGGAGACAGCGAGAGGATGTCAGACAACAACAAGTAAGACAACTTCAGCTGGTGAAGTTGAATGCAGACGAAGAGAGGATAAGAAGGGGAGTCTTATTCAATATTTGATTTGCTTATTTACTACAGTTGGGTCTTGTATGTCTACTACAATGACTTCAAGTCCGACAGGAGTAGACAAAAGTGGAACAAAGGGGATTGCGCATTCTTGCGCAGAGATAAGAAAACTGTACACAGCATGATGTAAAGGAAACAGATGATAAGGGTCATGATGACGTTGGTGCGGAGATGCGGAGTATGTGGCGCGGTGTTTGGGTGCAGAGGTCACATGAAGTTGGGTGGTTGGGCCGGGTTGTAACAGTACCTCCCCCTTAAGGCCCGAACCCCTGAGGGCAATGCTTCTAGTGTATTCGCATTGGAGATCTGGAGTTTTGGCATAAAGTCCTGAGAGTGTGCAAATGCTGGACTTCAACTTTTGTTCCTTCACCCACCACTACCCCATACCCAGCAGCAACATGTCCACCCCAAATGGTGAGTATCTCTGCTCCTTGATGGAGATAGGCTGACTTCAATGACTCCTTTCCAGAGACTGCTGCTGATTGTTTTGCACGGAGGCAGCAAGAAATTGCCGAGAGGAAGGCCAAGCTGGTGAGGATGCAGCAGGAGGAAGAGGAGTTGAGGGCAGAGGCAGCGGCTGAGAAGGAACGCCAAAGGACGGCGGAGTTGGTTGCGGTAGCGCAGGAGAAGATGAGGATGTAGGCTGAGGAGGCGAGGAAGAAGATGGAAGCTGAGGAGGCAAAGAAAAAGGTGGCTGCTGAGGGTAAGCGGTTGATGCTGGAGAAGAGGGCCACAGCGGAGATGCGGCGCAAGGCGATTGTAGAGTCAGCGGCCACTGAGATTGCAGGATGCAGGTTCCTGTGAGGATGGAGTTGGTGGAGAGGTCGACGGAGTCTGCGTCAGAATCCTCAGATGTGAAGATGTCGGACTCTGCATTCAGCTCAGTCAACGCCTTTGAGGTGTTCACTGGTGCTCTGCGCAAATTCGCAGACCTACAGTCAGACCTCCTGGCTGAGGGAAGGGCAATTTGGGACACCATAACCACGTTCCGCAACAACATCCGGAGGATGATGGGGGAGGAGGAAGTAGAGGATATTGAGGTTGAGCAGAAGAAGGAAAGGCGGAGATTGCGGCAGGAGGCAAAAAAGACCGCGGAGGTGGCACAGGCAACAGGTGCTCCGCAGAAGGGAGAAGGAAAAGATAAGGAAACTTAGAGTAGTTTTTCTTTTCTTGTTTTTTGTAAACTATGAATGACATCTCCACCGTTGTCCTTGCACTTTTGATATGAAGCATGAATGTGTGCGGATTTGAGGAGTTGCAGAAATGTGGAGATGATATAAGGATAATGAAACAAACAAACAGATAATTACAAAGGTAAAGGACCGGATTTCTTTGGATAACGGTTATGGAAATTGGCAATGGCTTCTGGAGCGCCATCCATCTCTGTAGCTAGAACCCATGAAATTTCTTTGTCCGTTCCCTCGTATCCTAGCCATTGGAATAGGTGAAGAAGCGGACATGTGCAGCGTCGGCGATCAAGTTTAGAGTCGAGTACCTCTGCAATCTCGTATTTGATTTCTCCATCGATTTCAACCGGCAGAGGTGGCAATGGGACTTGGTCGGGGATTTTGCTGGGTGTGTGTGACTCTAACATAGAGACGTGGTAGACTGGATGTACTGCTCGCATTGCGTCAGGAAGATTGAGCGTGAAGGATTGCGGACCAACGCGTCCAATAATCTCGAAAGGTCCGAGATACTTCTCGGCAAGTTTCTTAGACGGTCGTGTGGTGTTGAAGTACTTTGCTTTGACAAAGACGCGATCTCCGACATCCCATTGCGGAGGCGCTTTTTGTGCAGCGTTGGCGGGACCTTGATATCGGAGTTGGGCTTTGCGCATGCTTTCTTTCAAGTATTCGTGTAAGTCCTCAAGGTTAACGGCGAGTTCATGAGCGCGTGCGGAGGCGAGACTACGTTCAGGGTGTATGCTGATGTTGGGATGGTAGCCTTTGTTTGCAAAGAAGGGAGAAACACCGGTAGTTGCGCTAGGGACATTGTTGAAAGCGAACTCCGCGAGAGGTAGCAAGTCCGACCAGTTGTCTTGCTGGTAGTTGCAGTATGCGCGGAGGTATTGCTCAAGGGTTTGGTTGGTCCTTTCTGTCTGACCATCTGCTTCGGGGTGATAACCAGAGGTGAAGTGAAGGTTCATGTCCAAAGCCTGTCCTAAGGCTCTGAAGAACCGTGAAACAAACTCCGTGCCCCGGTTGGAGGTGCAGTGAGAAGGGACTCCATGCTTAGAAAAGACATGAAGGACAAATAGTTTAGCCAAACCCGCAGAGTCTATTGTGTCGTATGTGGGGATGAACATGCCTTGTTCACTGAGGCGGTCCACAATAACGAGTATGGCTGTAAAGCCTGCGGAGTCCGGGAGTTGCTCGATGAAATCCATAGAAATAGAATCCCAAGGGCGCGTCGGGACTGTGATTTGTTGGACCGTACCATAAGGCTTATGTCTCGGAGCCTTCGATTGTTTACAAGTCGTGCAAGACTTATGAGAACTCTCTTCGGACCAGGGCTAGTGTCTTACTAACTCCGTAGTGACCCGATAAGAGGTGGTCGTGTCTGTAGCGGAGGACGCGGAGGCGGAGGCCAGCGACGTCCGGGACATATATCTTGCCGTCATGGAGTAACAATCCTTGCGGATCGTCAACCCACCTCGGAGGAAGAGGTTTTGAACGGAGTTGTTGAGCATACATGTCTGAGGGTAGGGATTGGAGGATATCCTTGTAGAGTTCTTCAGAGTCAAAGATATTAACACTGCAGAGCGTCGGTTCCATGAGTGCGGATGCGCGGATCAAGGCGATGAGGTGTTTGGAGGAGAAGATAGGTTTGAAGTTATGCGGGTTTACACTGGCATAGCCACTACCTCCCTCTTTATGGTAGACGTCCCATAGTCTAGTTAATGCGTCCGGCTTGGTTTCGAGTTTCCCAGGTCTGAAGCAGATTACAAGATTAAAACTGGATAGGAATTCAGACCAACGAGCCTGTCATTGGGTGAGGAGTTTTGTAGTTGAAAAATACTCCAGGTTCTTGTGGTCGGTGATCACGTCTATTGGAGATGGAGTACCCTCCAGGTAATGACGCCAAGTCCGGAAGGCTTCATGAATTGCTGGGAGTTCCTTGTTGTGCACATCGTAGTTGAGTTCGGGTGCGGAGAAGGTGCGAGAATGAAAAGCAACCGGATGAATCTCCCCGTTGGAGATGATAGAGAGTATGACGCCGAGAGCGCAGTCCGAGGCGTCGGTTTCCACAATGATTGTAGCATCGGGATTCCATTGGACCAGAACTGGAGCAGTGGTGAAGGCTTTTTTGAGAGTATCGAATGCAGTCTGGCACTGTTCAGTCCATGCCCAAGTCGCAGACTTGTGCGTGAGTCTGGTAAGAGGAACAGTGATGTCCGAGTAGTGTGGAATGAAACGACGATAGAAATTGGCGAATCCAAGAAAAGACTGGACGTCCTTGACCTTGCGCGGAGTTGGCCAGTCTAAGATGGTTTGAACCTTATCTGAAGACATGCGGAGGCCCTCGGGGGAAAGGATAAAGCCCAAGTATTCTACCGTGTCTTTGTGAAATTCGCATTTATCAGCACGAGCGTAAAGCCCATGTTTGCGGAGGCGGCGTAGGACTTCCTTGACGTGCTTCTTGTGGGACTGTATATCATCGGAGAAGATAAGAATGTCATCTAAGTAGACAATGACATTGACATCGAGGAGGTCCTGGAAAATGTCGTTCATGAAACGTTGGAAAGCCGCGGGTGCATTGGAAAGTCCGAATGGCATTACCAGCCACTCAAACAAACCATAACGAGTGCGAAAGGTTGTTTTCCACTCATCACCTTTGGCAATGCAGACAAGATGATAGGCATGGCGGAGATCAATTTTTGTATAAGGTCGGGCCTTGCCCGGACTGTTCAGAAGGTCGGAAATGAGTGGTAGTGGATAGCAATCCTTCTTGGTGATACGGTTAAGTGCTTGATAGTCGACGCAGAGTCGAAGAGTTCCATCCTTCTTTTTGACAAAAAGGATTGGAGCACCATGCGGAGAAGTAGATTGTCAGATAAATCCGGAGTTGACGTTTTTGTCAAGGAACTCGCAGAGAGCCTTTTGCTCGACTGCGGAGAGCAAATACATGGGGCTCGGAGGTAGAGGTTTGTCGTCCTCTAAATCGATTCAGATGTCGTAGGGACGATGCGGAGCTAGGATGTCGGCCTTGGTGTTAGAAAACACATTGGCGAATTCATGATAATCGGATGGAAGTGCGGAGATGTCTGGAATCGGTTCGGAGGAATGATTCTGCACAGTGCGCAGCGAGAGACGCATCTGAACAGAGCCTGGCAGTTTGCACGCGCGTATATATGCGGCAGCACCTATAAAGGATACCGGAGGGACTTCTGAAGCATGAGACGCGGGAGTGTCCGCGTCGGAGGACTCGTCTGAATCGCCCATTGTGGAGGGACTCCGGATCAGAGATTCTTCTTTGTCTTGGAAGGTTATATGACCCTTAGCCCAGTCAACCAACGAGTTGTAGCAGGAGAGCCAATCGTATCCTAAAACGATAGAAGCGGATTTGTCAAGATTTGTTATGTAGAAAGGTGTCATACAGATTTTCCCTGAAGGGAAACGGAGTGGTAGAGTTATCATATGGATCAGAGACTGTGAAAGACCATCGAACAAACGGAGCGGAATTGCGGGGATGGAGACAAGAGGGAGAGAGTACTTCTTTGCAATATCAATGTCCATGAAGCAGTGGGAGGAACCGCTATCAATCAGAGCCCGTAGAGGATCAGAAATTGAATCACAAGATACAAAAATGTACAAAGTGTCTGAAGAAAGACTGGAAGCGTTGAGGTATACCTCCTTGGGTGCACAAGCGGGTTCAGCGCAGCCCTAGATGTGTGCAGAGGACTGAGGGCTGCTCAGACATTTCCCGACCCGGATGCGGTGTTCGGCGCTGGGGTCTGTGCTGCCAACTGGGCGGCACGAGCCTTTGCGGCCTTGTGGCATTCACCTGCGCGATGTCCGGGTAGACTGCAGAACAAACAGAGATTGTTTGCAATGTGGCGGGCGCGTTCAACACTGGAGAGCTTACCATCACTTCCCAAGAGGTTGGCGATGGGGTTAGTCTTCGGAGTTGCGGTGGTGGTAGTAGTGGTTGCGGCGGGACGGTGTTTTTTGGGAGCCAGAGGGCATAGCCGTGGCGACAGCGGTGGTGACGGTGACAACGGGGGTCGAGGACAATGTGGACTTTGCGGGTTTCTGTTCCCGCTCGGTTTTCTTCTTCTTCTCACCCTGACGCTCCCAGTACCTTTGATCCCACTTAAGGGCCATCTCCTTGAGCTTCACAAGTGTGTGAGGCTTGCCGTTGGACGTGATATCGTCCTGGAGGCGTTCCGGGAGGCCGTTGTAGTATTGGTAGCAGAGGGCGCAATTGTCCCAGCCGGTGCGCATGGAGTATTGGGTGAAACGGAGGTTATACCAGAACAATTTCTTGTCCGATGGCATAGAGAGATTTGCAAGGCGGCGTTCGGCTTCGCCAATGTTGTCTGCAGGACCAAAATGCGTGCGGATTTCGGCAACAAAAGCCGACCAGTTCCGGACCCAGTTGTGTTCGGCGGTTGCGTCCAGCACATCATCGTTGTCGTCATCAGATGCTGGAGGGTGAGGCGTGCCGGAATTTGAGATTGAAAATATACCTCCCCTTTCCTCCCATTCCTGGAATTGGAGGAACTTCAACTTGAACCATTCCAAGGCAGAGTCCGTCAGGTAAGAGAAGGTGAACATGACCTTCTTTTGCCCGGAGTCGAACTTACCCGGGTTTGCACGGAAATAAACCATGCATTGGGTGAGGAAGTTGCGGAGTTTTGATGGGTCTGATCCGTCAAAAGTGTCGGGGTGTGGAACTTGCTGTTCGAGGACAAGTTTTGAGCGTAGGCCCGCGTGATAGCAGCTGTAAGCTGCTCAAAAGGGTTTTCATCTCCTCCACCATTACTATTACCAGGATCATCACCATTGTCTCCTCCGCCATCTCCACCTCCGGGGTCTCTACTCGGGCCGGGGTTTGGATCTCTATCCTTACCCCTCCTGCGGGTTTTGACGTTGGCGGGCGGCTCAGGGGAGTCATTGCGAGACATGACGGTGGCTTGCTGAGCTGTTGGCAGGGCGGATGAGATTGATTCAGTGGTTCTTGTGATCGCTGTGCGGGTGGGCATATACAGTAGAGAATTCAAGTTTTGAATTTGAATATACTGTTAAGAGCAAGACAAAATAGAGGGGATGCGGAGATGCGGAAACAGAGGAGCGAACGAGGGGAATCAAAATGAGTCTTGGCTTCAACTAGTTAAGTTGCGCCGCTCGGGATTCTCGTGACTCGAATTTGTACTTAGCAGGATCAAGGGTCTGAGAGCAAGGCTCAATCGAATGTGGACCTGCAGAGGTGTAGTGATTGGAACACCGGAGACAGCGAGGAGATGTCGGACAACAATGAGTAAGATGACTTCAGCTAGTGAAGTCGAATGCAGACAAAGGGAGGATAAGAAGGGGAGTCTTATTCGATGTTCAAATTGCTTATTTACTACAGTTTGGTCTTGTATATATACTACAATGACTTCAAGTCCGATAGAAGTAGACAAAAGCGGAACAAAGGAAATGTGCATGCTTGCGGAGCAATAAGAGAATTGTACACAGCATGATGTAAAGGATACAGATGATAAGGGTTATGATGATGTGGGTGCAGAGATGCGGAGTATACGGCGCGGTGCTCGGGTGCGGAGGTCACGTGAAGTTGGGTGGTTGGAACGTGGGTGCGGAGATGCGGAGTATGCGGCGGAATGTTCGGGTGCGGAGGTCACGTGAAGTCGGGTGGTTGTACCGGGTTGTAACACCAACACAACCTACGGTGCAATGTTCTGGTCATAGTTACAGCCTTCCCGAGCCCCGAGATTGGGCAGGGCACACCGCCGCCCTTCCGACCAATGACGGGTCAGGGACAAATGCAGGTGGACCCCATATTCACGCAGAGGAGATTGAAACCCTCTTGAGTGACATTCGACAAACCTCACACAACTTCAAACAAAACAGAGCCCCATAACCAATAGCAGTAGACACATCTACGGGCAAAAGTCAGAGAAATGCTACCGAGACGAGACAATGTTGCGGGCGAAAACGAAGAACCAAGAAACATAATAAGAAAAAAACGTATGCAAATATTCAGATTGCAACATTAAACATGAGAGGGCATGGAACCAGAGCGATAGGCGACTCTAAAAACAAATGGGTACATGTCAGCAACCTCTTGAAACAACAAAAACTAGGTGTACTTGCATTGCAAGAGACCCACCTCACTGATGCGTACGTAGAACAACTTCATCAAGTCTACGGCAGGAGGCTGCGCATCGAGGACTCTGCAAATGTCCTCCACCCCAATGCCCATGGAGTCGCGTTAGTATTCAATCGCGACATAGTATCCACCGAAGGTCTCCAGACATGGCAAATAATCCCGGGAAGGGCAATCCTAGCTAAAGTCCACTGGCATAAGCATTCAGAAATACACATCCTGGCAGTATACGCACCAAATGACCCAACAACAAACAGAGCATTCTGGCACAATATACAGAAAGAGTTTGAAGATCAAGGGCTGCATAAACCTGACATTGTCCTCGGCAACTTTAACCTAGTTGAAGACTCCATTGACCGGCTACCAAACCACGAAGATCAACAAACAGCGGTTGCGGCTCTAAAACAAACCACAGAGGACTTTGAACTCACTGACGTGTGGCGTGCAAAAAACCCTCACACTCGCGCGTACACCTATGGCATGTCAGCCGCAGGAAGTAAGTCACGAATAGACCAAATTTACCTAACATTGCCGCTCCTGTCCACAGCCTTAGACTGGACCATCTCTGACACTGGAGGAATAGAGACAGACCATCAACTTGCCTCCGTACGACTCTCAAACCCCGCCACCCCTTTTGTTGGCCCTGGCCGATGGGTCATGCCTACCGTACTACTACAAGACAAGGAAATCAGTAATTTTATCCATACACGTGGACTCAAACTAGAAGAAGACATACAACGCTGCCAGACAGACCGAACAGCGGAAAATAACCCGCAAACACTTTATCAAACCTTTACACGGGACCTCAAACACAAACTCCGGCAGCGCGCAAGGGTTGCGGTACCCAAGATCAAAGCCAAAATACGCACTTTACAGACACAAATGGAATCGCTTCTGAACGACCAAACCCAAAGTAACACAGAATCGCTAGACCTCTCCATTGTGATGATCCAGCGCAAGATAAACAAACTCACCACTGCACGAGCTGAGAGGACCCGCGTAGCCACTGCAGCAAATTATTGTCTGGAAGGTGAAACAATCAGTAAGTACTGGTCAAAAATAAATGCCACAAAAAGGCCACGCGATATCGTCTTTGCACTTGAACGAACACTTGACGACCCAGACCTGCCGACATTAGTCGAGACCCGCTCCAATTGTATGGCCGAACGCTCGCAACTATCACAATGACCTTCAGTACGCTGATCACAACCCAATCACCAGCAACACACGACGAGCCGCCATAAATGAGGTCCTTGCAAGTACTGAACGCGTCCTCCCACAACACACCCAAGAAGACCTCGCTGACCTCACCAACGCCGCCACCGTACGACTTGCGCTGCGGATGTCGGAATCCGGAAAAGCGACCAGGCTGGATGGCCTCCCCTATGAACCCTGGAAATCCCTAGATCAGCGATACCAGAAGTTGCAAACGTCAGACACACCTACATTTGACGTAGTTAAAACACTCACCGCTGTTTATAACAATATTGAGAACCATGGAATGGCAACGGGATCTACCTTTACTGAGGGCTGGATGTGCCCAATCCTGAAACCAAATAAAGCAAACACATGAGACATTGCAAATTACCGTCTGATCACGCTCCTTAACACAGACTACAAAATCTTCTCCAAAGCCCTAGCAGCCCGCTTTGCAACCCACGCACCTACAATCATCCACAAAGACCAGGCAGGCTTCATCAAAGGCCGGAGCATAACTGACCAAATACGACTCACCTCACTCATGGTCGATTATGCGGAAGCAGAAGCAAACAACGGACTCATTGTAGGCCTTGACCAAGAGAAAGCCTATGATAAAATGAAACACAATTACCTCTGGGAAACCATGGATAAATATGAAGTACCTCACCAATTCCGCAACACCGTAAAATCGCTATATAGCTCAGCGTATACAACAGTGATCATCAACGGGGAACTTAGCACACCTTTTCGAGTCACCCGGGGGGTACGGCAAGGAGACCCACTGTCCTGCCTGCTCTTTGACCTAGCGATTGAACCATTAGCATGTATGATACGTGCATCAAACATCCACGGAATACAAATCCCTAAGGCACCAAGCCAATCAGTGGTGTCCCTGTTCGCAGATGATACAACATCCTTCCTCTCTGAAACAGACAGCTTTGGTGACCTGGAACATATCCTTGACACATGGTGCATGGCATCTGGAGCCAAATTCAACAAGGACAAGACAATTGCCATCCCCATTGGAACACTGGAATACCGCCAATCAGTCGTGAATACCAGGTGACTATCACAAAATGCAATCCCCCTACCAAACGACGTCCCAGTAATACCAGACGGTAACACTACACGCATGCTGGGTGCCTGGATAGGCAACCGCACGCATGCTGAAACACCGTGGACACCTGTAATTAACAAAATTAACACCGCTCTGAAATGATGGAGCAAGTGTAAACCCACACTAAAAGGCAAACGGCTGATTGTGCAAATGATAGTGGCAGGTATGACCCAATACCTAACCAAAGTCCAAGGCATGCCCAAAGCGACAGAAACCCTAATACGCAAGATGGTCCAAGACTTCATCTGGGACAAAAAAAGGGCGCCACCAGTCAACGCTGGTACCCTGACAATGCCCTTCAAAGACGGTGGGCTAAAATCCTCAACCTGGTGGCATGGAACGAAGCAGTGGAACTCACCTGGCTCGCCACATACCTACGGCGAGACAATAAACGACCCACCTGGACGTACATAGCGGACCACCTCATCGCAAGAAACACCCTGGTAGCCGACAGCTGTGTACTGTCGGACGAGCAAGATATGGTCTATACTCAAACGTGGCATACGAGTGTCCATTCCAAATCAAAACTCCCCGAATCTTTGAAGCAAATGGTGAAAGTTGCCAACAAATACCACACAAATTTAGCCGCTATTAACGTATCAACCAGACTAAAACATGACTTACCAATCTGGCACCATATAGGTGCTAAAGAACCACTCCGTAGACTGATCCACTCTGCCTCCGGCCAATGCCTTCTCAATAATCATGGCGTCTTCACCGTTGGTGACCTTCTAGATGTCCTGAAGCGAACGTGCCCAGACTTCCCACACCACACAGGCAGGCCTGCATGCTCGTGTCAGATGTGTACACAAGACAAAGAACGACTAGGTTGCACACACCCATCAAAATGCTGCGACACAGCCTCAAGATTGCTGAACAACCTCCAAAATAAATGGCACCCAGCAGCCACCCCGCCAGATGACAGACTCACGCTAACCCAACATAGAAAGGAAAAAAACTGTAAGGCAAGGATTGAAGGATCTTCACTCACCTTTAACCCCAGTGTGACCAACGGTGATAATGTCTCTGACGGATTCCGAGTATTCACAAACCCCGCGATCACCTCATGCAAACCAGCGCACCGACCACCGACCCCCGCAATCCGCTGTAGTGATATCCCCACGGTATACACTAACGGAGCTTGCCTGAACAACGGCGCCGCAAATGCTCACGCCGGTCCCGGAATATGGTACGGCACAGGCGACCCACGCAACTTAGCCATCAGAGTCCCAGGGCCCACACAAACCAACCAGGCTGGCAAAATGCTGGCCATACAACGTGTCGCTGCCCTGACACCTGAGTCCAGACCACTTCACATTGTCAGCGACTCACAATACACAATTGACGGTTTAAATACTCACCTCCAGAAATGGCGCGATCGAGGATGGACCAGTGTTGACAACGCAGACCTTTTTTGAAGTGCGGCGTACCACCTGCAACAGAGGTCAGCAATAACAACTTTCGAGTGGGTGAAGGGACACTCCGGATCCACTGGAAACAATGAGGCGGACGAACTTGCGAACCAAGGTGTCATGGATGGCCTGACTAGCCCTTAATTTTCGCAATTTACCTCTTGTTTTTATCTGTAAAACTCCGGGCTGCAGCTCAGTTGCAACCTTCTCTGCATAAACTCCCTTTTCACGTCTATTAAGCGCCCGTATCACGTGGCTTAGACGCTCCACACGGTCACATTACTTGCTACTACGTCACACTGGCATGTGACTTAGCTTAAGTAAGACCACATGGCTACAAGCACATGGCTCAGCCCATAGCTAGGGTTTGACGTCATAGATACTGTTCACATGGGCTCCTTATTGTTCTTCCTCTATTGTTCTCTTTATGGAAGGATGTTCTCACGGGTGTGGGAATGGAATACAATAGTTGGTCTCCTTTTAGATAGATTCTCTCACGAGTAGAGTTCTTGGCAAGGTCTAGACAATAGCTATTGTTCTCCTTTAGGTAGTTCTTTTGTTCTTCGTTCACACGGCTTCTTGCAAAGCCTGCCCTCAACATGGTCTGTGCGCAGGTCCCTGAAGTCTATATATACTGCTGCATGTATGCTCCTAGCCCCCATCTCGACCTCTTGGTCTTTACTGGGCTAGGTAAGCAAATCCCCTCTGTACTACATAGCTGGTAGTCAGAATACTAACTTGGTCTTTACTGGGCTAGATAACTTGTATAAAGTCTGATAGCTGGTGAGAGCACTGTGCTACACGCCTGCCACCACCTCCTCGTCGATATCCACTTTGTGTCCCTGTCTGTCATGTTGAGCCTTGTCTCCGTGTCACAAGGTGCACACCTCGAGCCACCCACGAACATAGACCTGCAGGTCCCAAACAACTGGAACCTAACAGGTGTGAAAGCGTCATCCCTAATACAATCCATCGTGTACACACGGGTTCGGATGGCACACCCGCCAGTACCATGACCAGCAGCGGAAGACAACCTTGACAGAACATAACATTGCGTGCACGACCACCTAGGAGGAACCTACCCAACCCGAGGCCGCATCTGGAAAAGCCTCCGACACAAAGACATTAGCAGGAAAATCTCTGACTTCCTATGGAGGGTAATGCACAACTCACTAAAAGTAGGAAAGTTCTGGGCGCACATCCCAAACTTCGAAGAACGGCACACATGCAATCTGTGCGACGAGGAAGACTCAATCAACCACATTCTCGCCCAATGTGTAGCCCCAGACTGCACTCGAATCTGGGCCCTCTGCAAAGCACTATGGAAACTAAAAGCTTCAGCAACCCCATGACCTGGCAAGCATATTGGCAACTTACTCGGTGCACCACTCGCCGACTTCACCACCCCCGATGGGTAACGCCAACCGGGCCTATCGCAGTTCTACCGCATCATGATGACCAAGTCCACCCACCTCATCTGGAGACTACGCTGCGAGAGGCACATTGACCGCAAGGGGGAACCACACTCCATCAGAGAAATCGACTGGAAGTGGCTAACGGCAATGAACATACGAGTCATCATGGACAGTGAACTGACAAAACCAAAATACAGTAAACGGAAACTACCAAAACAATTAGTCCTACAAACCTGGAGCAATGTTCTCAACCGTGACCACGACCTTCCCTTAGATTGGATTGACCATCGGGTTTTTAGTGGGTATGGGCCCCCTGTAATAGTCCACCCTCTACTGGGTTGGACAGGGTGCGCCGAGCCCCACACTTTGTGCGTAAAGGCATTTTTTCCCTTTTGGATTGATGGGGTGAAAATTTCCTACTACAGTGGGCGGAATGTGGAGTCGACCTTGTTGACTGCCTGCCGCCAGCACTGTCACGCGTGACGGCACACACTCTTCCACAAAAAAAAAAAAGGTTACACTCACCAGATAAGTGTTTGACTTGAGGGGAAATAGTGAGATAGAGAGTAGAGTGTTGGTGAGAGTGAGTACTGGGGAGTACAAAGTAGTCCTTGATCAACAGAGTGGATAAGACTGAGGGAATATGCCCTCAGGAGTGCCTCTATATATACATGAAGGGGAGGACCCCATGTACTACCCTAAGACCCCTAATACCTACATGAGTAAGCAAAGTAATCTACCTTACTAAGCATGCCCTATGCCCTAGTGGTGCCACTTCAATAATCAACCAATAGCAATTGTTCCCATGACCTGACCCCATGACCCAGTTCCAAGGCTAGACTTGTTCTAGCTTGTTCTAAGACAAGGCTAGACTTTTCCAGAAGGTTCTAAGAACTATGACATCATAGTTCCAGCATGTTCCACAAGGTTCCACAAGGTTCTCCAAGGTTCCACAAGATTCTAATAGGTTCCAGAGAGTTCTATCATGTGATACACGGATAAGGAAAGGAGCGCATCAGCGCATCAATTGATAGGCACTGAGAATAAGCGCCGGAATAAGTGCCTGATAATTGCCAGATAAGTGCTGGATAAGGGTCTAAATAGACCCCAAATAAGCACTGGATAAGTGCCAGATAAGCACTTAAATATTCCCAATGATACCATTGCCTGGTAAGGCAAGTCTTGTAGAAACATGGAAAGTCTGTGACAGTACACTTTCAATGTATGCATTGGTGATCAAGGATTTGATTTTACACTGTGAGCCCTCTGCCAAATTGGTGTAAGTGCTGTCACACTCCATCATGTGATGTGGCTGTAAGTGTACTGGGTCTACCTTAGTGTTTGTGCAAGTTGGCATTCACAAACACCGCATGAACGGTGACTGTGAGCGGTGGTGTCAAACAGATTTAGGCGCCGAGGATTGATCGGATCTGGATTGACCGGAGTTCTCATTTCCCGCGGCCCTTTCTGGCTTGAGTGTTACCAGCTTACCATCTCACCCGTACTCTGGTTGGCAATGGCGGCAGCCGCAGAAATTGAGTATGTTATTTTTGACATGGATGGTAAGCATCTACAGCTTGCGGACAGGCTACGGGCACAGCTGAAAGCAATTTCGCGCTTTCCAATCACCCGATGCATAATACACAGGTCTTCTAATCGATTCGGAAAGGGTGTATACGGAAGTAACAAGTGCTGTAGACACATCTCAGAGAGGATACTTTATACCAACTCGTCGTATACAGATAACATCCTCGCACGATATGGAAAGGCAATGACTTGGGATATCAAAGCTGGTCTCATGGGCAAACGTACGTAGACATCTACTTAGGTTGATGGTTTCCCTGCGTGCTCATTATATAAGTTATTTCAGCGGAGCGAGATGCAGCTGCTCATCTGCTCTCATTTTTTCCAGACTTACCGGAGGAGTTCACCATCGACTCATACCTCGCGGAGCGTCGTGCCGGACAGGACGAGCTCTGGCCATCTGTCCAACCTCTACCAGGGGTACTGAAACTCGTACAGCACCTTCATCACCACAAAATTCCGATGGCCGTCGCGACGGGATCACAACGACGAAACTACGAGCAGAAGTCCTCGCATCTCATGGATGACCTCTTTGGGCACTTCGAAGACAAAGTCGTTTGTGCAGACGACGGTCTAATCAGACCGGGGAGAGGAAAGCCACATCCGGACATCTTCTTGGTAACAGCAAGATCATGTTTGGGTAGAAATGTAGGTGAGGGAGAAGACGGTGGGGCACACATCACCGATGCTCAAAGGCTTGAGCGAGCAAAAGGCCTAGTAATCGAAGATGCCATTCCAGGTGTACAAGCCGGCAAGCACGCGGGAATGAAAGGCAAGGCTGATGTCCCACGGAATACACAGGAGCTGACGTCTCGCCTTCATTGTCTTGTAGTGGTGTGGGTCCCGGACCCTCAGCTATTGAGTTTGGGTGACTGTGGCATGGGAACAGTCTCAGTACTAGAGCAGCCAGATTTAACCCTCAAATCCTTAGAAGACTTCGTTCCGGAGCGATGGGGCCTTCCTTCGTACATTTCATGAACAGCGAGCGTTACAGTACAGCAGGTGAGAGCAGAGCAGCTTTTGTGAATACTGACTAAGGAAGTACTGTTTCTTAGAAAGCAGTCTTAAACCGTCAACGATAACTCGATATACTTGATAACACGCTGCATTACAGATAAATAATTATCATCATCCAATGCAATTGACCCCCTTCCTGCTGATCCTCCTATCCAGTGAACTTGAACGGGCACAGGGTAGCTTGGAGAGTGATCCTGCTCTCGACCAAATCAGGTACCTTCTCAAGGATGATGGGCCCGATGTACTCCTGAGTAAGGAAGCCTTCATCCGAAGACGGGGTGGCGTTTAGAGAGACTGCGTGCAACTTGGGGAACCTGCCTTCATGCAGCAATACTCTTTCGAAAGCAGCGAAGTCGAGACCATTCAACTCCGCCTGCTCAATAGTATCAATGGTGAATTCCACGAGTATCATCTTTACGTTCGTAGAGTTTACTGTCGAGAAGACGGACGAAAGGTAGTCCGCAGGGCAAAAACCTGGAACTACGTTGAGCAATTCAACTGATGTGAGCCCCGTGTTGTGCGAGAAGTCTGGCAAGAGCAAGTCCTGACAATCTGCACAGGGAGTAGTCCATGAGCACAGCCTTGTCATCGCTGACTTGAGTAGATGACTTACTGATGTCCCGTTTGCCGGATACATCGACGGTGAGATCTACGCCAGTCAATGTGGGGCCGAGGACACGTAGAACCTGGGAGGTGGTCTCGGACACTGCATCATCTGTATCTAGCGAGAATTCGAGAGACCAGCACATTTCCTGGTACGAAGGGTTTGCAGAGTGCATGAGCCACTTCGCAATGACCATCGGTGCGGAGACGCCCGATACGACGACATTGTTCAAGGTAGAAGGAGCCCGAGAGTTAGAGCATCTACAGGTATCATCTCCGCTGCAATCCTCCCAGGGCAGCTGATGATGCAAAGTTCCTGAATTGACGGTAGCTTGTCGACAAGATCTACAAGATCTTTGAAGTGGTCGAAGGCTATGTTCCTGAGGTACAGCGCGGTGATATGCTGTCCACAGTGTACTGGCAAAGGATTCATGGCACAGTACTGCCACCACGGGGTGCGCCGGCATTTGTGGCCGTCGACGGTCAACTTTTGCTCATCTGAGAGCTCGTTGTCACCGTGCTGGAAAGCATAATATATGTCGGAGGATATTGAGGACAAGCGGTGCGGGTCACGTACCTGGTTAAACGCAATGTGCTGTATCGCATTCATATTCGCTCTTGCGTACGTAGGTATAGAAGTAGCTGCAGAATGGTTGTGTCCCTGGCACGCTGGCCTCGCCATCCTTTTATACCTGCCAGTTGTTGTTGCGGCTCAAGCTCACTGTTGGAAGGCTGTGGCATACGTGGCCGATACGGCCCTCGAGAAAGCCCAAAGCTCAATTGTGCTGCGCGTTGTTGTAGTGCACGAGACAAAAACAGCGTCAATTGCTGTCGAGAGCCAAAGGGCAAAGCATGAAGTGATACCTTCGACTGTAATTGCTATCCCCAAATGATACAAGTGCGCTATCTTGCTTTTGATTCGGTTGAACGATGGCCAGTTCTACCATTAGCTCCGGCTTTCTTTGTCAGAGTCGTCCAGTGTTCGTGCGGCGCCCATTCAGGTCTTAGATTGATGTGCGTGTGCCTTTGAGACGTCGTTTTTTACCAGAATCTGAGACGAAACAACAGCCATAGCTCATAGGTCTTCGGATTGTGCTTGCAGCGGTCTAACAGTTCAATGCTTTAGCCAAGAAAATAAATCGTTTACCATCCTCATCGCAACTCCGCGGAGGTGACACCAGCCCAACGACGCGACTTGCCCTAAGCACAGCATTTTCTACTGTACTTCTGCATATCGAAGGGCTTTCGAAGAGTTTCGAAGGGCTAAGACCGTGCGCCAGTAGGTCACTAAGGGATACGGGATGTTTTTGAATCTGAATTCATCACCCCGAGAAAGAGAGCAGCAGAACCTAGGAATGAGACGCAGATGCCGGTCCAGCTACAGAACTGTTATTCCCGCACACCTCGTCTAATAACACCCTGAGGGCCTCTTCATTCATCACCCCCGTTTGAGCGTCCGTGCCAACAGCGGTGCTCCATATGGCTCTGCGGAACTCCATATATTCGTCGATAATACGCTCCTGGGTGTGCTTGACCAATACAGCCACAGTCCTGTCATCTTCCAGGTACAAGCTGATTTTGGCCACAGCAGCTCGGAGATCACGGTGACATGCGACGGTGAACTCCGAGAGAACCTGCTGAGGTTGCGACGAAGGAACGGGCTGCGAGACTGCGATTGGCACACTGGATGCCATGCGCTGCTCAAGCCACGTCCGAAGAGGCTTGCAAACACTGTTTGCACAGAATGCGATTACGTCTTCGCACGCTTGCCGCAGTTCATGGTCGATGCCCTAAACATGAGGACATGATTCGCGCGGTCTACATAAAAAATCTGGCTGTGCACTTACGTGTTTTACATCCGTCAAACTCTCCTGTCGGGGCATGCCAAGGGAGGCGAACAGGGCATTAGGCAACAATGATGTCGTGCGTCCAAGCATTGATGCTAGTGTCTCTGAGAAACTACCTGTTTCAGCTACAAGCAGGTATTCCACGCTCAGCAAACGTACCGGTCACGCCACCAAGATCGATGCGCTCGAAAACATCATTATCCTTCGTAGAAGATGCAAAGTCGAGGTTTTGTGTCATCTCTTTCAAAATGAGTATATGCCGCACAAGGAACAGTTGTCCATCTAACGTGACAGTTGGCGCGCTCTTCGCTTTCAGGGCATCGGCAGCAGCGACAAGCGACTGTTTGCAGAGGCTCACTGCCTCTTGCGCGATGTCGTCGAAAATGGCTGGCTGGATGTTAAGTGTACTTTGAGATAAGAGCATGCACGGACAGCGTCCCATTTACCTTGACGAACTCGTGCAGCTGGGATAGAACCCAAACAGTCTTTCGGAGGGTGGGGTACCATGTATCTTGCTTATCGAGTGACTTCAACAGGAAGAGCTGGCTGAAACTCTCCTTTTCCTTGATCTCGAACCTAGAGATTGGCTTCCGCGCAGCTGAAGCAATAGATCATTACTAAACCTGGTAGTCCGAAAGGCCGCCGATGCACGCACCAATAAGCTTATCTGGATATGCGAGGTCGTCTGGCTTCGGAACATAATACTTGATCTCGCTCTGCACAACTGACTGAGCTTTGAAGAACAGTCGCGTTTGCGCGTCTTGCAAAACCATCTGCAGAAGATGGCTGATATGCAGAGTTCGAAGACTCTTGTTTTTACTGCCGTTCCGCGAGAGTTCAAGATTGAAATCATCTTCGTCATCACGGGACGATGAGAAGGAATCGGGAGAGGAAAAGGGAAGCTCGGGGACGTCGAGGACCATCAAAGCTTGTAACACGGTACAGACCTCACAGAGTGCAGTAAGTCGAGGCTCATGTAGTATACGAGGGCGGAGATCGTCGTAGAGGTAGTCGCACAGATTTTCCAGGTATGCACTAGAGACCGCAGCTCCAGATCAAACTGTGAACCACTGAGAACCGTATAGACTCACTACAGCTGCTCTTCGCCAGAGTCAAAAAAAGTCCTGAAAAGATCGAATTCGTCTGTGCAAAGCTGCTTCAAGTAGCTGCATCCGGCACGAGTCTAGCGAAATGTCAGCGATCAGATTGTTCGTTCACAACAGTGGCGTACCAATTCCACTAGCTCCGTACGGGCAGGATCCAGCCCCTTTATTTCTTCAACCAACAAAGGCACCAGCAAACCTTTGCGCGCACTTAGGTAGGCAGAATGGCATTCGGCTAGGAGCGCTGAGAGCTCGTCGGGGTGGGCGGTAGCTCGGCGTTCCAATTCACTCAGCAGAGGAGCCAGTTGTTGTGAAACAGAGCTAAATCTGGTATAGAGCAGATGCATTTGTGCGGTGGTTGACACGTCCTGCAATCTTGTCAGAAGGACGCAAACCAGAGACATCACACTGACCTTCTCGGATATACGCCTGGATACATCTGCCACCAGTGCTCTCAGAGAGCCGACGAAATACATCTTGATTAATGTCATCGCGCGTGTCATACACTGCTGGAAGCGCAGAAGATAAATCTCGGCCTCCTTGAAATGGCGCTGCAAGACAGATTAAGCACAGGACAGACTGGCATGCAAGGTAAGACCTACGTGTGCCTTGAGAAAATCGATACACACATCCACTCGCTCGACCATGTATAGAAAGTCTGTTTGCAGTACAAGCGAATCGCCTGGGTGGTTCAGCATACGAGTCGCCTGCTCTAATTCTTGGAAATATTCTAGCCTCGTAGATATTGACTCCGTCATCTCGAGAAGCTTATCCTGTGAAAGGTGGTGTCTAGCTTGAAAACTCTGAAAATTACACGAGCCATGCCACTTACTCGTTCCTCTAGCATATGTTCGCATGCATCTTTCAAGCTTTTGCCACTGTCCTCGACACTCCTCCATTCGCTCAGCATCTGGTCCACTTCACGCTCTATCTCGTCCATGAGTTGTGCAAATCGATCGCATGTCTCCAAGTGATCTGCGAGGCTTGCGAGATGAGCGCGAAAGTGTGCTTCTTGACTGTGTGTTACAGACCGGTCTATCAAAGCAAACCAATCATAAAACTGCTGAGGTGTTTGTATGGGATGCTTAGGTTCAAGGGATGCGATAGTTTGTGAGCGGAGAGCAGATCCACCTTGACCGAGAATGATTGGTGTACCGGGACGGGGAGTGGTCAACAACCTATTGTTGCGAAGTGAAGGTGAAGTGGGACGTGAGGGACTTGGCTCGTCCGCGCTGAACTTGGTATTCATTCACTCAACCGTTGCAGCTCGTAAATGGAGTGAGCCACGTACCTTGACTGGTAATATAGTCCTTTCTGAGGCTGCCTTAAGAAGACTAACGCTACGGGTTTCAAGCTCTCCCAGAGGCGCCTTGGCTTCCCACTCTTCCAAGCTCAATGCGGGCTTTGTATACGGCGAAGTCAGAGTGGTGTTAGTCCGTTTGTTTGCCATAGTGTAGTGTTGGGTGTACGGATGACGAACTGAGTGTGGAAGCCTCGTAATCAAGGTAAACACAACGTGCTGGATGGAATGGCAAAGTGTTTGAGCGCGGTAGGTGCGTCAGCCTCAGTGATATGTAAGCTTACTTGTATGTATAGTGGGTCGTGGTGATGGCTGAGCTGCTCAAGCTAGCGGTCTCCGTCGTCGAACGTGAAGGTGAGCAGGCTGCTTGCATGGACCACGTCATGTGCTGCTCATGCGTGAGAGACTGAGGGTGGTCTGAGAAGGAGTGCGCCTATTTGTCTCGCTCTGCCTTGAACCACCACCTTCTCTGACTCAGGGTCCTCTTGTAGAGCCTGAATGTGTTAACAACAAGACATGGCCCATAAGGGCAGCTGCCGACGTTTCAATCAGTGATATCCAGAGATGCTGACACGGCAGGCATCTCCATGACACTAACAAAAAGGTGTGTTTGTATGTTATAGATCATGCAGGCTAGGACAGTTTCCATGTCACCCTGGCACTTACTAATGCTCAATGACCCTGCAACTTTCCAGGACCTACGGATGTCCCTCAATTCCACCCCTGCGCGAGGTCAGTCGCTCAATGGCCGTTTTGCATCTAATATGTTGCTCTCCCCCAGATAGTTTTCGCGTTGCTCTGGCGCGTCTACAGGCTCTTAGCTGTACCATCGCGCGAAGTTGTTATGAGAAATATCACCCAGGCTTCTGTGGCTGGTCACCTCTTTGCTAGTCTATTTGCCGTCCTCTGCCAAAGGGAGTCTCGCTGCATGCATCCCTGACATCATGCTTGTACGTTATGCACATCATCATTACTACGAAGGTCGTATTAACAAGGCTGCCCAGATTCGCCAAACCATCGCGTCTACCTCCCGAACCTTACGTAAAGAAGGCCGTCACAAGCTTCGATACGCATTCATCTTGAAGAGCTTGTTGGGCTCTTGTCCAAGTGGCTACGAGGCCAGGTCCATGAAGAGGCTTAGCAGTTTTTGATCATATTCGTCTTGGAACTGTTCGCTGGCGTGGGACCTTTGCTTGCACCGTTGCGTCTATCTCGCATCATCGCTTATCGACCTATCAACCGCAACGCTCGCAAATGCGTGAACATGCTGCCCCCTTCTCGAAGAGCGCTCGCGCAAACCTCCAAAGGCGTCTGAACTAACGCAAGGCTTTCCTGCATCAAGTAAAACGATGTAGGTATTGTTGAAGACGACCACGCTCGACATCATTGCTCGCTACCGCCAGCTGTACACTCTCGGCATCATCGTGCACTCCGGGTAGGGGCGATCTCCAAGAGAGGACCGGGACATTGTTGCGGATGTTTCGCCTGCTTTTTCACCACACTCAGCTTCTCCTCTACCCTTTGTTCCTGCATCATGCTTGTGTGTACCGGCTTCAGTCCTCCGCCGTTGAACTGCCTGTGTAGGATAGGAATAATGAGCTGCAGTTCTGCTTTTGCTGAGGTTTCACACCATTTTCACGTACGCACGGGCCTGGATGAGCGCGTCTAAGTGTGTAGGAATGGGCCGGACATTGCCGAGGCGGGTTCGACTCTTACCACCATCCGCCGTCCTCACAGCCTGACCTCTATCTCCTTCCCTCGAGACGCGTCTCCTTCGTCCGCGAAAATGAGTAAGAAAGCTACTAAGAATCAATCTAAGGAGCAAACCTATGAGATTCGCGATGTGGTACTCGCGAAAGTACGCGGCTTTCCCGCTTGGCCTGGTATGGTGAGTGCTTCAAAAGACCCCTGTGGCCACTGGGCGTGTATCATCGCGTGCTCATTCCATTCCATATGTGTAGGTTGTAGACCCAGACAGCGTTCCCTCTGGTGTTGCGAAGGAGAGGCCAAACGCCAAGAGCAAGAAGGGTCAGTGGTACTGCATCCGCTTCTTTCCTGCTGGCGACTAGTACGCGTATTTCCTCCTCTTTCTGGGTACAAAGCCTTCAATTATGCTCTACAATATTGCAGCGCTTGGATGGTGCCGAAAGACATGTCAAAACTGCAACAGCACGAGATTCAGGCTTACATCGACGAGCCTTTCAAACGATCTGGCGAGCTTTTAGCCGGTTACAAGATCGCCCTCGACCCTAAGAAGTGGGAAGAAGAACGTGAAGCTGCCCAAGCAGCAGCTGCGGAGGCCGAAGCTGACGCAGAGGTTGACCAACTCGAGGACACCGAGGGTGAAGGCGAAGCTGAGGCTGAGGACAAGCAAAAGCAAAAGAAGCGCAAGCGCGACTCTGACGTTGCTCCTGCCAAGTCGAAGACAAAAGCAAAGACGAAGAAGGAGTCGCTAGAGCCGAAAAAGAAGACCGCACCCATCAAGAGCAAGAAGAACGGTGTCAAGTCTAAAGCTTTGGTGGAATCTGAGGACGAAGCTGGTGCAGACGATGAGGATGCAGGTCCCAGCAAAAAGGCATCACCGCCACCCACTAAGAAGCAGAAAAAGAGTGAAAAAGAGGAGGAAGAGGCCGATTGTGAGTTTTCGTGTTTACATATGCAGTCAGTAGGTCTCTTTCCCGATGCTTATTCGTCCCTACGACATTTGCAGCTGCTCTCGCCAATGATCCTGAGGCCACCAAGGTTAGAGATTGGCGGCATAGGCTCCAAAAGGCATTTTTGGGCAAAGTTTTACCCAAGGACGAGGTGAACCGTGCTACTGTCCGACTCCTCCCGCTTCGTTGCTCATTCAGATACCTATAGGACATGCCTGCACTTGATCAGCTCTTCACTACTGTGGAGGAGTACGAGAATATGAGTATCCAGTATTTGACGGTGAGTCTACGGAACCATGTCGTCCCTACCATGCGCTGGCAGTTTCTTGTTGGATACGGCACAGTTTATTCCGGCGCGCCAAACAGCTACATGTTGCTGACACGCGTATTTGTGTTTCTATCTCTAGTTCTCGAAGATCGGCAAGGTCATGCGTCATATTAACGCCCTCCCTGTGGCAAAGGTGCCTCGAGACTCGGAGTTCGCGTTTAGAGACCGTGCAAAGTCTCTCGTTGATAAGTGGCATGAGATTCTTAGTGCCAGCAAGACCGAAGGTACAATTCGCAAGCCCGTCGCAAACGGCAAGCACACTGACGACTCCGACTCGAAGACTAAAGAGAACGGCAAAGAGGAAAGCCCAGCTGAAGAAGCAGAAAAAACGGACGGTGAGACCATGGAAGTCGACAAGAAGTACAGTACTGCTGATGCTGAAGCCGAGGCCGACGCTCCGGCGGAGGAGGACGCTACCGTTGATGTGACCATGTCCGAGGCCGCGTAGCGAGTTCAAGTTGCTGTCCGTTCTGTGACAGACGAACGAAGGTGTTGTAGTGGGAACGACTACCACGACAGTTTCCTATCTTCTTTACATATATTACCACTTCGCCATTTTTCATCCCATCAAACACTTCAGCTGATCCCTCAGAGCATAAAAAGTGCGCTCATACCTCTCATTCAGGCTGTGTACTCTGTCTTCTTGGCATTCGCTTTAGTAACGACATGTTGCTCTTTTTTCGCGCTCCATCCTTTGACTACCCTTTTTTCTCCTCTTCGCCTAGCGTACACTTCACACATGTATTTGTGCGTTCTTAGTACTCACTGCTTGCGTAGATATCTTGCTGGGATATGTTGCATCTTAAGGAGCCATGCAGAAATCACAGTGTTGTTGCACTCTTGTACTTATTGCAGAGAACAACGCGGAGGGCTTATACGTTATGGTCTGCAGAGAGTACAGCATATACATTGCGGTAGGTTATATGATTGTGATAATGAGCACAAATGACTTGCGAGTAATAAATAGGTGACTATATTCAAGCTGATAGATATATGGGTGGATGGATGAACGGAAAACGATGGATACATGAAAAGACGCTGCTGAGGTGTGCGAATGACTTTCAAAACGCGGCAGAGACGGGAGTAGAGGATCTGACATCCGCCCAAGGCGATTCCTCTCCGTCAAAGTAGTTTATCGGACGAGCAGACCTGAATGCAAATTGTCCAGGTGACGGCGTGGGCGACGATTTCGGTGGTTCTGATGAGTCCGACGACGTTGTCGTGTCTGATAGTGGAGAGAGCTGTGAACTGGAGTCTATGCCACTGTCCGCGGACACGGACGTGACTTGCGGTGCGAGTAGCGAGGGATTCGCATCTGCGTTCGCCAAACCAACCTCCGGGATATCAAGGGCAGGCGGCACAGCACCTCGTAGCGGTGGAGAACCATCAATTGCTTGTGCAGAGCCCCGAGGGGAAGACGGTATTGATTTGACAGCAATGGCGGAGGAAGTAGACCGCTTGTGAGCGTGCACGTACGATTGCGGACGTGAACGCTGCAGAGGGGGTTCCAAAGACGCTTCCCGACTACTTGCAACCGCGTGCTGGTGTTCTACAAGGCGCAAAGCACTTTTGAGAGCGTCCTTCTCTGCTTGTGCCTCCTTCAGCTCTTCTTCAGTCTCTGCGAGCTTCATTCGCTCGACGGCAACCATTTTGTTCGCCTGCAGAATGTGAATAGTAAGTTTTTAATTGTGGGGTGTCAATGAAGGTGCATACCTCTTCGAAAAGAGCTTGCGACAAAGACTCGAGTTCGGCCTCAAGCGCATTCTTGGCCGCCAGAGCAGTTTTATGCTTCTCCTTCTCTTTCTCAAGCTGACTAGTAAGGTCCTCGAGCTCTTTGTCCATGTCTCTAGCAGGAACTAGCGATGGCAAGGATGCTGACGTTAGATGAGATGCCTGGATTGATCCAGAAGGCATGGGTGACACGTTGCCAGACATACGCGGAGACTGAGCCCCAGGCGTACTACTACCAAAACGGAACTTGAAGAAGCGTGGTTCAATGGCGGAAGGGGTTGGAGAGTTTGGTAGCGGTGAAGGAACGACGCCATCCGGCAAACCGAGACTCTCTGTGCTTTGGCGGCGTGAGTCAGCTGCTAATTCACGCTCACGCTGCTCCTTTGCACTCCATCGCCTCCATCCGACATCTTTTGAGTGGCCGTGCCCGTCTCGTTTCAATGCGTCTTCGAGCATTTCATTGTTAGCCAATGCCAGTTGAAGATTCGATTTTGCGAGTGTAAGCTCGGTCTGTAGGTCCGCTTGAACTCTGTAGGCCTCTTTGAGCATTGACGACTGTTGCGCATTCACAATTACTGTGATAGACGATTCAGAAAAAGGACGGAAAGCGTACGAGTTCTTCCACTCTGCCAATGGTCCGCGACAAAGCTAGCCTGAGATCCTCCTCCTCCCCCTGAGACTGCACACGCCGGATATCACGTAGCTCTTCTTCTATTGCGCTGAAGGCAGCATTTTGCGAGGGAGCCAGACTCACTGTACGTGTGGGCAGGGGCGGCGGTCGGCTTCCAGTTGGTATAGGTATTGGGAACATGGGAACGATCGTGCACGTGCGATTGCAGATCAGTTGAGAAGAGAGTAGTCCTGTTAAGAGTTTGTCAGAAAGAGAGTTCAGCTGTGCATTATTCGCCCATACCAAGGGGATGGGTGTGCTTTCAAAGTGTCCAGAGCTTTCAAGTATGTGTTGTGCCAGCCACACCTGGTGCCGGTCTATTGTGCCACGAACGATGGATCGGGACGTCCAAATAACCTAGGGTTAGCTATACCGCAGGCACAGTGGCTATCTTCCAGACGACTATTAGCCAGCGAGTTAATCGTGTACGTTGTCGACGACGACGCAGAAAAGATTCCGGTACAAGCGAGCTGTGACAACAACAATGGCTGTGTCACACCTTTGTCACGAGACCGTGGTCACACGTCTACTGCTTGAACTTCGACCACTTTCACTTTGACAAGCTACCGTCGACGGGAATGGTGGCGCGTGCTTGTATTGCAGCGCGAAATGGTAAACATTGCGGTAGATGGTGGAGGGTGAGCCTCAAGTTGGAATCATCACCATCACGTTTTTATCAGACTTAATAGCACAATTGTCGCAATGCATATCTGACGATCCTCTGTATGTAACCGCAGCCAGAACATGAAATCTCCGCACACCTACCGTAGAAATCACGCAGCGCTGGACTCTACAGTAGGCTCGAGCTCCTTCGGTACCAACACTCCTGCCGATAGCGGAACTCACTGGGTCGCCGTCGACGGCGAATCCGGATGGTGACGACTCCCACTTACCCATGCGCACAGCAACCCCAATGAGGTCCTCAATCGAGCGTGTTGCAGACACCAGTGCCTCATTTGCTCAAACGCCAACTCTTTCCACGACCTCGACCAGCGACACGAAGGTGGGTTCGCGCTCATGCAGTTCATCGTACAAGACTTTGCTTCAATTGTGGATGCTGCTTCAGCTCGCTTTCTCCGAGGGGCTTTCGGCATCTGCGGCTTGGATGTTGTGTGGGTGCGTGTCTTCTCGCTTTCTTGTTCTCCTCGTGGCATGTGGCCTTCCCACCACTGGACCTGGTCTCCAGCGTGCACCCCACACTTCCACGTCGGACAGCTTTGTGCGAAGCAGAGGGATGGTGAGTTTGCACTATGCTGCAAAGTGCTGCACAAGAGGGTTGTTGAGGGGGGGGTCTACCCAGGGACGACAAGTGAGGTGGGAGATCCGGCTCAATCCAGAGGGATCAACTGCCTCTGCCAGCTTGGCAGTGTAGGAATGGATTGAAGAGCAATGAAAGAAGTGCATCATGAAATAGATTAGTGGTAGGTGTTCGGCAGAGTAGGGCTCATTGGCTCCAGTGCTTGTTATGGTGGTGGTACAGGTCCAAGAAGGGGTGAATATGGTGCTGATCAGACCCTTAAGTATTCTATGTTTGTCTGCCAACTGCAGTGTGTAACCCTGGGTCCATTGTGCATGGTGTATGCCTCTTGTTTGAATGTTTGAACTCTGCATCAGGAGAAAAGTTTGCAGTTACAAAGAATTGAGGAGTGGTGGTAGTGGTCGTAGCTGTTGTACACAAGTACCCCATCCTGTAGGGGTACATAGGAATTGTCACTGCCACAACCTACATGAGCGTGGAAAATGTACGTGTCAACTTGGAGAAAAGTCTCCAAGTTCTTAGTTTTATCTCCATTCCAATTATAAAGGTTTATATCCTCTAGAATGTACTGGTAAACATGAAACTTGCAGCTGTAGATTGCTTGTAAGTTGCAACGGAACCGATTACATAGCCACCACTGTGGCTCAGGCACGAAGTGCAAGAAAATTCTACGAAGAGCTATAGAGACATCAGTGAAGAGTCTAAGACTACTGAGGACTACCAAGCATCACAGAATCTGCAGAAAGGCAATGTGCACCCTGTAGATTGGCCATAACTATGGAGAAAATTTGTGTTTCCTGAGGTCGATAACACACCCCGCAATAATTCCCGTAAGATAGCTACTTGGTGTGATGGAAGGCTGTTTAGGTACAAATGTATCTATGTAGTCTATATGTACACTACTTTGTTTGAAATTGATGAAGTCTAGTGTGGCCACTTTGAATTAAGTGCCCAAAAAGCAAGTCAGAGTATATTGCCCATAACATATTAGGATTATAAACTCTACTTGTGGTGTGGATACCACTTGTGCACTGCATCCAAGCGGTCACAGTCCAAGTTTGACTTGTCCTTGTTGAATCATCAGGTACACGCTGTAAAAATAGAGAGCAAGGTGAAAATAATGCTTCCTTTTGTGTCACAGATTTTCAATGTTTCTACAAGACTTGCCTTACCAGGCAACGGTATTATTGGGAATATTTAAGCGCTTGTCAAGCGCTTATCCAGCGCTTATCCGGCGTCTATTTAGGCGCTTATCCAGCGCTTATCTGGCGCTTATCAGGCGCCTATTCCGGCGCTTATTCTCAGTGCCTATCAATTGATGCGCTGATGCGCCTCCTGTCTCTGATGCGCTGATGCGCTCCTTTCCTTATCTGTGTATCACATGATAGAACTCTCTGGAACATTGTGGAACATGCTGGAACTATGATGTCATAGTATAGAACATTCCATTAGATGATGTCATAGTTCTTAGAACCTTCTGGAAAAGTCTAGCCTTGTCTTAGAACAAGCTAGAACAAGTCTAGCCTTGGAGCTGGGTCATGGGGTCAGGTCATGGGGACAATTGCTATTGGTTGATTATTGAAGTGGCACCACTAGGGCATAGGGCATGCTTAGTAAGGTAGATTACTTCGCTTACTCATGTAGGTATTAGGGGTCTTAAGGTAGTACCTGGGGTCCTCCCCTTCATGTATATATAGAGGCACTCCTGAGGGCATATCCCCTCAGTCTTATCCACTCTGTTGATAAAGGACTACCTTGTACTCTCCAGTACTTCGCTCACCACACCTCTTACACTCTATCTCACTATCTCCCCTTCAAGTTTAACAACTTATCTGGTGAGTGTAACCTTAACTGTTACATTTGGATAAGACTGCCCCTACTCCCTCACGTCTTGGACGTGCTGGAGGTTTCTTTCCCTTTCTTCTAGGTCTTGTGCCTGTGCGTGGGCCCCTTACAAACCTCTAGAATAGAGGTAGCCGGACCATAGGCTTTAAGTGGTAGTCATGTCTAGGCTTTGCCTTGATGTGCACAACTTGAATCACCCTCTCGCCCGACGCTCCTAGAGCTGATCAGAGCAGGGGTTGGCATTATGCCAACATGATGAAAGTGTGCCTCCCCACAGGCGATAGTGGAGTCTGGTGTCAGACAGCTCGTTATAAGAGCTAGACAACAGGACTAGAAACCCATGAGTGCCTAGGCACGTAGACGGGTAACTTGTTCTGGCCGGACTTAGGGTCAGTGTAATACTGATCCGCCAACCATTTGCCGCACGGGTGGAACCGTGACGGAGATCCTATACACCACCGGACCTGGAGAGAGAGTCCAGGCCGACGCCGGCACTACCCCACGCACACACAGGACCTCTCCTTTATGGAGAATTGTTTCGCACACCGCTGAGCTGACAAGCTCATCACACTTTGTCACACACAGTCACCATGCCTCTCTCCCGCTTCATCGCTGCTAGGTCTGGCCGCAAGGCCCCCTACTCTGTCCCTGTCCGCAACGAAGTCACCGGACTTCAAGAACGCCTCTCAGTCTCCAAGGAGACGCTCGACAAGTTCAAAGATGCTGGCAAGCCTCGCCGGCTCAAGTATCCCGACAACAAGCCTGTCATCAAGAGGATCGACCTCGAGGAGCAGGCTCGTACCACCATTGAGCATGAAGAGAACCAGGCTCGCATGAGACAGGTCTCTCATCTCATGTCTCAACTTAGCCTTCTCGATCGTATCGAGAAGCAAGAGAAGCAGGAAGCTGAAAAGCTTTCCCTTCTCCAGCGTATCGAGGAGCGCAACCAACGCGCTTACATCCCCACTCCCTCTCCTCTTCCCGCTTCTCTCCACTTCCGTAAAACGAAGCTAATACTTCGTCAAGAGGAGTTCGAACCAATGATCACAGCAGCCTGTCAAAGGCTTGAACCCGTGCTCAAGAAGCTGGACGCCTCCTTCTCGAGTGGTGGGCAATCATCTAACCACCAGCTCAACACTCGCAGGGAGAAAGCTCAGCTACTGATCGGCCGTGTATTTATGGTCGAACAGTGGTTCAAGGAGAATCACACGGACAAGATGACGAATAGGGAATGGAGGATGTTGAAAAAGGACTTGAAGAGTTTAGGAAGGATTAGTTTTGTGGATATACATCGGAGATGGGGTTACATCTTAGAGCTACTAGAAGGACTGTTTGATATGAACGCCTTTGTATATGCGGAAATGGAATAAAATGTATGGGCTGACAAGCCTCATTTTACTTGGTGACAACTTCCTGAAAAGGATTTAATGTGTGAAAACAACTCTGACAAGAGTTCAATGTGTGAAAAGTGGTGTTTCTCTTCTTCTTATACTAGAAATAGTATTTCGCTTATCCTTTGCTAACTAAGAATTAGAAGCAATGGCCTCTAACGCCGGATCCAACGCTGCCTCCGCTGCCGCCAACCTCACCCACTCCGTGACTTTTGGCAAGATCACGCCAATTGTTTACAACCCTTCGGTGGAAAACTTTGAGCAGCACATCTTCCACAACCTGAACACGGCCCAAAGGGCTTTTACTCGTACGGTTGAAGGAGGAGCAACTGCTGCCATCGTCCACAACATGATGAATCAAATGGTTCTTATCTGGAACAACCAGCTGTCTCTCCTGGAGGATAACCTCCAGGAATACGTCGATAAGGTCGCTCAAGACCTATATTCACAGTCCGCTGCTGACACCCAAGTCCAGCGGATGGACACTGACCTGGATATGGTCAAAACGACGATCACAAATGTGGTCAACCAGATCAACCAGCTTCCCTTGTCTCAAGGACAAGGAGGATCCTCGCGCCAGCCCAAGATTGGCGAACCCCCGGAGTTCAACGGCACTGACGGCAAGGTCAAGTTCAACGAGTGGTTGAACAAAATCTCTCTGTGGCTTGTCCACGAGAACGTTGCTACTGACAGGCAACGTATTGCCGTCGCGATGAACCGGCTCTCAGGCGCGGCGGCTCAATACATGGAGCCGTGGATCAAGAAGCTGACGAAGGGTCAGACAATCGGAACGTGGGAAGAGTTCGAGAACGAGCTCAAGGTACAATACGGTCAACGGGATGACAAGGAGGGCGCTCGAAAGGAGCTTAACGCCTTGTTCAATAACACGGATCTGGCACATAAGAACTTCGTCAAGTACGCGGAACGTTTCCGTACGCTTGGAAGGCTTTCTGGATATGAGGACGACTTGCTTATTCACAAGCTCAAGCACGTCATCGAAAAGGACATGAGGCTCGTCATGATCGGAAAAGACGAAAATCAAATTCCGACAACATGGCCTCAGTTCTCGACCTCTTGCTCGACATCCACAAGAAGGTCTATCCGGAGAAAGCGCAGGGCCAGATCTTTGCGAAGGAAAAGGATACGTCCACTCCTATGGAGGTGGACGCTGCGGACAAGAAGAAAAAGAAGAACGAGAAGCGGAACAAGGGCAAGGGCAAAGAGGTGAATTCGACTGAAAAGTCGGAAAAGTTCTGCCACATCCATAAGTCGAAAGGACACAATACGGATGAGTGCAACCTCAACGGCCTAAAGAAGAAGCCCGATGAGAAGAAGAAGGATGGGAAGAAGGATGGAAAGTCTTCGGCGCCGAAGAAGATTCGGGCAGCAGATGCCGAGGACTCGGGAACGGACAGCGAGGCAGAAGCCCCTAAGCCTCGTCGTCTAAGACGAAAAATGTTAATACCGCGCGCCTAGAATTGGCGGCTCACATCGAGGAGGTTCCAACGGAAGATGATGAACCTTCGACTCCTCACCCGTCCCCTGACAAGGGTAAAGGGAAAAAGCCGACCAAGGGCAAGGATTTTTTCCGGAGCGTCATGTGACTCCCTGCGAACATGAACGCTTAGGCCCTGATACCCTCGATCTTTGTACCGTAGATACTGTCAAAAATGTAGCGCGTTCAAAGAATTCATTTTTTCTACCGGTTACAATTTGGGTATATGGAAAGAAAGTGCAGGTCGAAGCTCTGGTAGATTCAGGAGCCACAACCACGTTCATCAGTAAGTCAGTGGTTGAAAGTAACAATCTGGTCACAAATCAACTGGCATCACCGTTTAACGTCATTAACGTCGACGGTACTCCCAATAAAGATGGTCAAATCACTCACTCAGTACGTGCATACCTAGAAATAGGTTCGCACCGAGCAAGACAACACATGCTCGTCACTGACCTCGGTAGTAAACAAATGATTATCGGGATGACCTTCTTACGCCGCCACAATCCGGAGATAGATTGGGCAAATGGCGAGTGGAGATTTACCAGATGTCCTGAACTCTGTGCCCCAAGAGCTCGTAAAAACATCACTGTAACTCAAGAAGAGATCGATGAGCTTGAGTTACCTAAGGGACGTTCGGTGTCAGACAACCTGGACGGAATAGGAAATGTCGACCCGGACAACCCTCACATCCACTGGATTGACTTAGACGATCCAGAAGACCAAGAAATAGCAGAAATAATCGCTGAACTTTCTGGAAAGGAAGACGAGGGCTTTGAAGACGGCTTTGACGAACAAGAGTCCGTCAATTGGAAGCCATTAGTACCGAAATATCTTTGGGAATTTGGTGACGTCTTTTCAAAGAAAAAATCAGAACGCATGCCGTTACGCAAACCGTACGATCACGCGATCGAATTTGAGGAAGGTGCCTCCCTTCCCAAAGCGGCTAAACTATACCCGCTGTCTCCAATGGAAAAGAATTCTCTAGATCAATGGATCGAAGAGGAACTCCGAAAAGGTTACATCCGCAAATCGAAAAGTCCGATTGCAGCACCTGTGTTCTTCGTCAAGAAGAAAGATGGCTCGTTGCGCTTGTGCAAGACTACCGAAAACTGAACGACATCACGGTGAAAAACCGGTACCCCATACCTCGCATCAACGATTTAATCAATTCGTTAAGCAAGGCTAAGGTCTTCTCAAAGATTGATCTTAGATGGGGATACAATAATGTTCGCATCCGAAAGGGTGACGAATGGAAGACGGCGTTCATCACACACCGTGGTCTTTTCGAAGCCAAGGTGATGTATTTCGGTTTCAGCAACGCACCTGCAACATTCCAAGCCATGATGAATGAAATTCTGAGTGATTTGATCTTAGAAGGACATGTCATGGTGTATCTCGACGACATCCTCATCTTCACTGAAGACAAGAAGGAAAACCGTCGCATCACACAGGAAGTGCTCAAGCGTCTACGCGAGAACGATCTATTTGCCAAACCGGAAAAATGCTTTTTTGAAAAAGATCGCATTGAGTACCTAGGCATGATCATTTCTCACGGACATATCGAGATGGATCCAGCCAAACTCACCGGAGTTACTGAGTGGCCGCGACCTGAAAAGGTTAAGCAAGTCCAAGCCTTCTTAGGCTTCGCCAATTTCTATCGGCGTTTCATCAAGGACTTTGCTAAACATGCAAAACCGCTCACTATTCTTACAAAGAAGGACCAATCCTGGATCTGGAAAGATGCTCAGGAACAGGCCTTCCAAAGTCTGAAACAGGCTTTTACGTCAGCACCCATTCTGAGGATACCAGATGACGAAAACCCTTTCCGTCTGGAAACAGACGCTAGCGACTTTGCTACAGGAGCGGTATTATCACAACTGGACCCAGCTGACAAGCTGTGGCATCCAGTAGCCTTCTACTCTAAATCACTCAACGTCCATGAACGTAACTATGAGATATACGATAAAGAGTTGTTGGCTATTATCCGCGCCCTGGAAGAGTATCGTCAACATCTGGAGGGACATCCGATTACCGTAGAAATATGGTCGGATCACCAAAACCTGACATATTTCAGGAATGCCCAGAAGCTGACTCGGAGACAAGCGCGATGGGCGTTATACCTCACGCGATTTAATTTCGTGCTCCGGCACAAACCCGGGAAGACCATGCTTACCGCAGATCCTCTGTCCAGGAGGCCAGATCATGAAGAGGGGGTAAATTCCGATAACGAGGACAAAATTCTCCTTAAACCCGAGTTTTTTGCCATCTCTGCTATCGAAAACTCTCATGACTCGCCTATCAACGATGATGAAATCCTAAGACGGGTCAAGGAAGCACTCATGAACGACGAAGTTACCAAGGACTATCAGCAGTTACTTAACTCTGGTCCTAGGGAGTTCAAGAAATCACTAGAGGAATGGAATTTTGAGAACGGATTACTCCTATACCGTGGAAAAGTCTACATCCCCAAAGATCAGAAATTAGATCTGAGACGCCAAATCATCCAGATGCATCACGATTTACCTTCTGCCGGACATCCTGGCAGATGGAAAACGTACGAACTGATCTCGAGAAACTACTGGTGGCCAGGTTTAACCACTGATGTCAAGAAATACGTGACAGGCTGTGACACATGTCAACGGATGAAGACTCGTCCGCAACAGCCTTATGGACCACTCATCCCTAATCCGGTTCCGGCCGAACCATGGGATATCATGACTGTCGACTTGATTACTCAGTTACCGGAGTCTGATGGCTTCAATGCTATCTGCGTAGTCGTAGACCGCCTCACCAAAAGGGCGCACTTCTTCCCTATTGTAAACGAGTTCTCGGCAAAAGATCTTGCAGCTCTACTCTATGAGAGAGTCTGGACCCTTCACGGGTTACCTTTGCAAATCATTTCCGACCGAGGTCCACAATTCGCAGCAGATTTATTCCAGGAATGGTGTAAAATGCTAGGGATAGAATCTACAATGACTACTGCATATCATCCGCAGACTGATGGTCAAACTGAACGAGTTAATCAAACACTCGAACAGTACCTGCGTTGTTACGTTGATCAACTACATGACGACTGGGCTAGACTGCTCAGTTCGGCTGAGTTCGCATACAACAATGCAGCGCACGAGGGAACTAAGCACTCGCCTTTCTACCTCGAATACGGCAGACACCCTAGAGCTGGTCCAACGCTCACTAAGGACCTGAAAAGGTCTGACATGAATGACATCATGTGGAACCGCTTGCAAGCTCAAGAGCATGCTAAGGCGGCGTTACAACTTGCAGCTGAACGCATGAAGTGGTACTATGACAAGCACGTCCAGAAGGTCCCCTTCAAAGAAGGCGATCAGGTCATGCTAGATCTGAGAGACTACCAAAAATCTGGACATAAGCTGTCAGCCAAGTACTACGGCCCATTCAAGATTGCTGAAAAGCTCTCGCCGGTCACATTCAGACTGGAATGGCCTGAACGTTCACCAAGGATACACCCTGTATTCCATGCAAGCAAGTTGGTACCGTATAACGAACCTGAATTCAAAGGCCAAAAGCTGGAGATGCCTCCGCCAGATATCATCGACGGAGAAGAAGAATACGAAGTCGAGAAGATTCTCAAGTCAAGACGTACAGGTCGTGCCAAAAAGCTTCAGTATTACATACGCTGGAAAGGCTACGGACCAAACGACGACACGTGGGAACCTGTAGAAAACATCACGCACGCTCAAGAAGCAATCAAGAAATTCTACGACGATCATCCCCGAGCTATTCGCTCAGCTACGATTTACTGTGTATAAGTCGCGAACAACACACCAAGGATCATCCACGATCCAATGACGCAACCGAGGAGGGTACGGACTAGACTACCATCAGCCAATGAGGTGTGAACCCCGTCAGGGGCGTCGGTAGAAGCCGCTAGAGTCACTCGGAATTGCTTAGGCACCCTCTTGACAATGGTGAAAAAGTGGACTCAATGACCAAGGTGTTTGTTCAAAACTCTTTGCACGGAGTTCAAAGCAAGAAGGGGGGGTAATGTCCCAGATTTTCAATGTTTCTACAAGACTTGCCTTACCAGGCAACGGTATTATTGGGAATATTTAAGCGCTTGTCAAGCGCTTATCCAGCGCTTATCCGGCGTCTATTTAGGCGCTTATCCAGCGCTTATCTGGCGCTTATCAGGCGCCTATTCCGGCGCTTATTCTCAGTGCCTATCAATTGATGCGCTGATGCGCCTCCTGTCTCTGATGCGCTGATGCGCTCCTTTCCTTATCTGTGTATCACATGATAGAACTCTCTGGAACATTGTGGAACATGCTGGAACCTGATGTCATAGTATAGAACATTCCATTAGATGATGTCATAGTTCTTAGAACCTTCTGGAAAAGTCTAGCCTTGTCTTAGAACAAGCTAGAACAAGTCTAGCCTTGGAGCTGGGTCATGGGGTCAGGTCATGGGGACAATTGCTATTGGTTGATTATTGAAGTGGCACCACTAGGGCATAGGGCATGCTTAGTAAGGTAGATTACTTCGCTTACTCATGTAGGTATTAGGGGTCTTAAGGTAGTACCTGGGGTCCTCCCCTTCATGTATATATAGAGGCACTCCTGAGGGCATATCCCCTCAGTCTTATCCACTCTGTTGATAAAGGACTACCTTGTACTCTCCAGTACTTCGCTCACCACACCTCTTACACTCTATCTCACTATCTCCCCTTCAAGTTTAACAACTATCTGGTGAGTGTAACCTTAACTGTTACATTTTGACCCTGTTGTATGCATGAGCTATGTCTGAGGTTTGCCCCAGAAAAAACAATAGAATAACTACCAATATATATATTGAAATATTTAGGCATTGCACTAAATTTAGCTCCTGCCTTGCACTATTTCTACCTTTTTTCTTGCGCCAGGTGCAATGGCGCAAGGTAACATCACATAGCACTTTGTGTCACACAAGTTACAGTGTGACCACTTCTGCAGGGACAGACATAGATTGGTTAGAAAATCGGAGTATACATAATGCTAGGTATACACTGGTTTTACCTTGTGCCATATTTTCAGGCTTCTACAGGCTGTGCAAAGGTGTGTTCAACAACAATGTTGGGGGTGCTAGTGAGATTAAACTGCACGGGTTCACACTTGTGATTATTGCCTACAAAGTTGGGGGAAAGTGTTAAGACCAACTATTGTCAAGTCAGAACTCCTTGGTGTAATTACACACAAGGTCAACTGATGATTTATGCTGTGCTGTCACTGTAAAGCACAATGGCAGACAGATGATGGATCAATAGAAGGAATATTGATATGAAGTAGATAAACTGAACTTATAGTGCCATGTCTAACAGCTAGTCCAATGTAGTGATAAAAAATAGGAGGAATATGGAGGGAAAACAATAGACAAGGAACAATAGCTACTTTGGTAAGCCGATAGGAGAAGAGACTATCAAGGTGCAAGAACAAGACACAATAGAAAGGTGGACAAGGAGCAGGGGAACAATAGAAAGGGGATTGAACACAAAACAGGGGATAGACAGGGTTGGACCCGATGGAATGGCAACAGAGCTGTGAAAGAGCTGAGGGTGGAGCCAATTCAATGGTTTACAATCAGAGTTAGGTC
Source organism: Cytidiella melzeri (assembly GCA_022592445.1). Classification (NCBI taxonomy): domain Eukaryota; kingdom Fungi; phylum Basidiomycota; class Agaricomycetes; order Polyporales; family Irpicaceae; genus Cytidiella; species Cytidiella melzeri. The sequence continues at coordinate 44,653 of JABYQR010000078.1, read as the reverse complement.
TGAAGTAGCAATATCGAAGAAAAGGAAGTCAATGACATGATAATCCGAGTTGAACAGTGATGACAAGGGATGAGGAGTGATGGGTGTTGTTTTTCGCAGGGTTTTGATGCGCGCACGGGAGGGGACTCGAAAAGAATGAACACAATGTTATTCAGTAACCACAAAAATACAGGGTTTTTATAATATTCTAGAGAAACGGATAGGATGAAAAGGGAATATCGAAAGAGTATTCCGCGCGGAATGACGGAAAGGCGGGCGGTGGGAACAAGCGGATACAAATAAAAAGGGCGGAAAACCTAAAATAACAACACTTCCCCTCAACGAGCAGAGCGTGAGAACAAAACACGAGTTGCCTAGAAGGTATACTCCGGCGCGTCGGTGTGAACATGCGAACCAATAGTAGTGAGGGAGTCCGTAGCAACCATTGAATAAGCTGCCGGCGGAGTCGCCAAATTGGACTGAGCGGCGGGCTTGTCCTGTTCCTCACATTCGGGTCTGATGTGACCCTCCTTGCCACACTTGTGACAAGTGACTCCAGTGCGAAAACGCCGTTTCTTCGGCACAACGCGAGTGGCTGCAAAAGTCTGGGCAGTGCCGCGGGACTTGCGCCGAGATTCCTCCTGCACGATACGACCAATAAGGCTGGCAGAAGTGAGATCGCCATCAGCAGCGGTGACAGAAACAAATGCGTCCCAAGATTCCAGTAACGCCGATAAAATGCACATCGCGAGATCGTTATCGCCCAATGCGGTAGCGGTTCCCCGAACCATATTATGTTCAATCCAGAGACGCTTAATGTCTCGGATCTTCACCGTGAGATCCTCCGTCTCGTCAATGCGGTAACTAAAAAGTTTTCGTCGGATAACGACGCGGGCAACACTGCCCTGAGTGGCAAAAACGTTGGCCAAGGCATCAAAAGCCTCTTTCAAAGTTTCGGCGGCCATCACATGTATCATCATATTGTTATTGATGCGGAGACGGATTGTGGTAAGCGCCTTCTGATCTTTGGCTTCCCATTTGCTAGTGTCTCCTCGCCTCGGCTTTTCCACAGTTCCGCTGACATGCCCCCAGAGATCCAATTCTCGGAGGATGTCGCTAAGTTGGATTCGCCATGTGAGGTAATTTTCCGGTCCGGCGAGAGGGGTGATCTGATACGCAGATGATGTCGAAGTAGGGACAGGGGTGGCAACTTCTTCAGCCATAATGAAAATGAATAAGATCTGAAAACGATTGGCCTAAGAGCGTATCGCTGACGTAATGTTGCCCGAGTAAGAAATGGTTTGGCCTAAGGGCACAATGCCGAGCTAATGTCGCCGCGAGATGAAAGTGGTGTGCGCCTAGAGCGCGGGGCTCATAACCTGTTGTTTTTTGCAGGGTTTTGATGCATGCACGGGAGGGGACTCGAAAAGAATGAACACAATGTTATTCAGTAACTACGAAAATACAGGGGTTTTATAATATTCTAGAGAAACGGATAGGATGAAAAGGGAATATCGAAAGAGTATTCCACGCAGAATGACGGAAAGGCGGGCGGCGGGAACAAGCGGATACAAATAAAAAGGGCGGAAAACCTAAAATAACAACAATGGGGGAAATGCAAGTTGCATTGTCAATATAAAACCAGAGAAATAGCTAGCTACAAATGTGATACAGTAGGGTGTGAAGACTGTTTGCAACAGAAAGCCAGCAGTTGGGATGCAGCACGGGCGGGCAATCACAGTTGAGGGGAACAAATGGGCCAGAATGCAAGGGTACAAGGTAATTGCTCTGCGTGGCGCAGTACAAGCAATTGTCAAGCAAGTCCACTACAGAAGCAACAAAGGACACTGGCAAGGGTGATCTGGAAGAAGAACCTTCGGAAGGTTTGGAAGGCAGATTTGCTGTGTAATTGCAGGTTGCATGGGATAGTGACGGAGTAACAAATAACACAAACAGAAAGGGAAACAAACTGTAATGGGGTGTGGGATTAGCAGGTAGTAATGAGAAGTGCAAGCTAATGTTTGAGACTCAATTGCAGAGAACATAAATACAGTAAAGAAATGCAGTGAGATAATACACAGGGAACACAACATTAAGGAATACAAGGAGACTGTCTCGACATCAGTGCCAAATGAAGGGGGAACTCTTGGGGGGGAGGGGGGGGGTGGTATTCTATGTCTGAGAGAGGTACATGCAACACTGTAAAAATACCTTAGCTACACCTCCTGAATCTTTTCTTCTTTGTCCTAAGTCCAAATGCAAACACAAAAATTAATGCACCAGACCAATCAAACGAGCAGAGGCAAAGCAACCAGAAAATTGACAGAAGACATAACACAGCATGCACCAGGGCGGTGATACACCCTGAAACCGCCAGATGTGCAACAGGCCCAAACGCGAGCACATTTGCATGGACTAGCAGCAGCCCTTGTCACTTGCAAGACTTGCAATGTTGCATATTGCATTGCATTGCCTTACATTCTCATGTATCACATTGCAGCATATTGCATTGCTTTGCTTTGCTTCACTTCACATTGGTTTGCTTTGCTTCCGCATTGCTTGTCGCATATTGCATTCTTGCTGCCCCTAAGCTCATGACTGTTGGCACCTCCCAGCCCCCTTTCTCACTCTCTCCACGGCCTGTTCCCTTTGATAGGAAGACTTTGCAAGCAGCCACTCTCCTTCCATCAAGCCCCTCAATAGCAGTGCAGCTAAGGACTCGCTTCAATTGCACTACCTCTCTTTTCATTGCATAGCCTCGCATTGCCTCGCCTCATTGGACTATGGCTTGATTGGCTGCCCGGAGTTAGCTGCACCACTGGCAGGGCCCCATCGCTCTTGTAACATGTTTTACATCTGTCCCTCATTTCATTGCTGTGACATGTTTCGCATTTTTCCCTTGTTTCCATTGTGCAATGCCCCTTTCCTTGCCTTGCTATTGCATGGCTTCAATTTGCTATGGCCCCTATTGCCTTTTACTTATATATGCTGCATCTGTACTTTGCTTAGCTTAGAATGCAACACTGCTGCGGTTTTCCCATCAATTTTTCCCCTGCTACTTTGTCCCTTGCTTCTTGAGCAACTCTGCAGTGCGTATCTCTAACCCTGTGTCACTTTCTCCTTCATTGTGACCCCCTCTTTGTGTTCCTACTGCATTTATTTCGCTGTGTAACTGACTGCACTGTGTTTCTCCTTCACTGCAACCCCCTTTTACTGCCGCCCCTTCTCTTTCTCGAGGCTACTGCAATTTATACTGTGTTTATACTGTGTTACCACTACATTTCTTACTGCATTCTCCATCATGTTTTGTGTTCTCCTCTTGCAATGAGCTGGCCTAGTCCTTTCTCTCGCACTTTACCATACCACTTCCTCACCACCCCCCCATCCTTCCTTGTGTTATCGTGTTCCAATTGCTACCATTCTTTCATCACTGTGTTTCCCCTAGCGCTATCCCTTTCACACTACTTTCATTTGCAACGCTTTTGTGCTATCAAACTTTGCATTGCTTCCCTTTGCTTCCTGTTTGTTTACTTTGCTTTGAATTGAATTGCTTTGCTTTGTATTGTGTTGCTTTGCTTTGCATTGCTTTGCTTTGTGTCATGGATGGCCCGAGCAGCCCTTATTTTTTGCATTTTACCTCTTGTTTACCTTTGCAACCCTCTCTGCAAACCCCTTGCATATCTATTAAGCGCCCATATCATGTGGCTTAGATGGTCCACATGGTCACGTTACTTGCTGCTACATCAAACTGGCACATGACTCAGCTTATGTAAGACCACATAGCTACAACCACATGGCTCAGCCTATAGCTAGATTTTGATGTCATAGATACTGTTCACATGGACTCCTATTGTTTTTTTGCTATTGTTCTCTTGATGGAAGAGTGTTCTCACGGGTGTGGGAACAAAACACAATGACTGGTCTTCTTTTAGATAGATTCTCTCACAAGTAGAGGTCTCGGCAGAGTCCAGACAATAGCTATTGTTCTCCTTTAGGTAGTTCTTTTGTTCTTGCTTCCCACACAACTTCATGCCAAGCCTGGTCTGTGCACAGGCTCTGAAGTCTATATTAGCAGCTGCATGTATGCTCCTAGCCCCCCATTTTGGCCTCTTTCTTTTTACTGGGCTAGGTAAGCAACCCCCTCTTGTACTATATAGCTGGTAGTACAAATACTAACTTAGTCATTACTGGGCTAGATACTTGAATAAGGTTTGTAGTTGGTAAGAGCATTGTGCTACACACCTGCCACCACCTCGTTGTTGTCTTCCACATTGTGTCCCTAGTTTCTGCGTTGAGCTCTGTCTCCGTGACACTTTGCTTCACTTTGCTCCAAATCACATTGCTTCGCTTTGCATGGCATTGCTTTGCTTTACTTTGCATCTTTTTACCCAGAATGGTCCCCTGCCACCCGCTAATTGCTAGTGCCTTTGGCCTCACACTCCAAGTCCCCCATTGTGTGGTCTATCACACTTTTGCTGTTCATTGCAATGCTGCAGACAATCTGCTATTGGCATCTTCTTGCCCCTCAATGCATTGCTATACCTCTATCGCTCTTTTTCACCGCTGTCCCTTTTGCTCCAAGCACTGTGATGCATCACTGCTCACCTGAGTCTAGGTGCAGCCTGACACAGAGACAGAGCTTGACATGACAAACAGGGATGCAAAGTCAAAAACAACAAGGAGGTAGTGGTAGGCATGGAGCACAATACTTTTACCAGCTATAAACCTTATGCAGATGTTTAGCCCAGTAAAGACCAAGTTAGTATTTGCACTACCAGCTATATAGTACAGGAGGGAGTTGCTTACCTAGCCTAGTAAAGACCAAGAGGTTGAAATGGGGGGCTAGGAGCATACATGCAGCTGTTTATATAGACTTCAGAGCCTGTGCACAGACCAGGCTTGGCATGAAGTTGTGTGAAGCAAGAACAAAAGAACTACCTAAAGGAGAACAATAGCTATTGTCTGGACTCTGCCGAGACCTCTACTTGTGAGAGAATCTATCTAAAAGAAGACCAGTCATTGTGTTTTGTTCCCACACCCGTGAGAACACTCTTCCATCAAGAGAACAATAGCAAAAAAACAATAGGAGTCCATGTGAACAGTATCTATGACATCAAAATCTAGCTATAGGCTGAGCCATGTGGTTGTAGCTATGTGGTCTTACATAAGCTGAGTCATGTGCCAATTTGATGTAGCAGCAAGTAACGTGACCATGTGGAGCATCTAATCCACGTGATATGGGCGCTTAATAGACATGCAAGGGGTTTGCAAAGGGTTTGCAAAGGTGTAAACTAGAGGTAAAATGCAAAATAAAAGGCTACTTGGGCCATCCATGACACAGCCTAGGACTCTTGGACCCACTTGCAACATACATTCACACATACCCTCAACCCCTACTTACACATGTAATCACCTCTCGCAAGGTCTGGTGTGTTTGTGCCCAGTCCCTTTGTGTCCAGGGTGTGTGTGAGTGTCTCAGCTGTCACAGATTTCAATGTTTCTACAAGACTTGCCTTACCAGGCAACGGTACTATTGGGAATATTTAGGCGCTTATCTGGCGCTTATCTGGCGTCTATTTAGGCGCTTATCAGGCATCTATTTAGGCGCTTATCAGGCACTTATTCCGGCACTTATTTCAGTGCCTATCAATTGATGCGCTGATGTGCCCTCTGTCTCTGATGTGCTGATGCACTCCTTTCCTTATCTGTGTATCACATGATAGAATTCTCTGGAACCTTGTGGAACATGCTGGAACTATGATGTCATAGTATAGAACATTCCATCAGATGATGTCATAGTTCTTAAAACCTTCTGGAAAAGTCCAGCCCTGTCTTAGAACAAGCTAGAACAAGTCTCGCCTTGGGACTGGGTCATGGGATCAGGTCATGGGGACAATTGCTATTGGTTGATTACTGAAGTGGCACCACTAGGGCATAGGGCATGCTTAGTAAGGTAGATTACTTTGCTTACTCATGTAGGTATTAGGGGTCTTAGGGTAGTACCTGGGGTCCTTTCCTTCATGTATATATAGAGGCACTCCTGAGGGCATATCCCCTCAGTTGATCAAGGACTACTCTGTACTCTTCAGTACTCACTCTTACCTACACTCTACTCTCTATGTCATTATTCTACCCTCCAGTTTAACAACTACCTGGTGAGTGTAACTTTAACTGTTACATCAGCGGGAGTCTGGTGTGCAACTCCTAAGTCAAAGGAAGTGCCAGTCTCGTGACCAGGTGATGCAATGCTGACCAGAGGATGCACAGCATCACACAATAGGGGCCTTGGTGAAACACAATCTGATAATCACATTTCTGCTAGTGTTAGTCTGGCTTGTGACCACAGAACTTGGTAGCGTGCTTGGTCCTTTCAATCCACCGGTAGGATGCAAACACAAATGACATATGAAAAGCAAGAAAGGGGCATGTGCCAACTGGCACTCTTGGGAAACACTGGCAGGCTGACACTGCATTGTAAGTCTGCAGATCCTTGGTGACAGCCTCGTAGTAGGGTAGAACACCGTCTCTGTGCTGCTTTGCAATGGTCATGTCTGATGGAAGGGTGGGAACTTGCGGTGGGAAAAGTACAATTGAATAGAGATTGATGTCATTCCCTGCTTAGCTGTTTCCTGGACATATCAGTGTGCATACAAGACCCAATAGAGGGGCTTGAATTTGTGGTCAGTGTAATGCTCAGGCTTCCCAAGTAAATGACAACATACCATTGGACCACCAATTTGAGTCTTAACAGTAAGAGTGTTAACAATTTTAACAATCAGCCAACAAGTAACCTCCTCTCTTGAACTATCTGGTGATACTGTAAAATGTCTAGTTCTCAACACAGATTCCACTACTTCAAACACTATATGTACCTTTAATGAAGGTTTTGTAACATAGTCTGCCCCATATGCTGTTGTTGCGAGAGGTTTGCAAACGCACGAGAGATAGCAAGTATGAGCAGATGAATTGAAAATATGAGAATACATATTGTTTGTATAGTTATAAGAAAAACAGATAAGATGAATATACAACAAATGGGTAACAGATAGAAGTGGAGGCGGGAAGTATAGACATATACAAGCTGAAACAGAAAATACTAAGACGCAAGAGGGAAAATTGGTAGCAATTGAAAGCGTCGGGAATATCAAATGAAGAAACGGAAGCACATCATTGATTCACAATATATGCTATTACCACTTGTATAGCTGTACCAGAGAAAAGACAGGTGACATCTGTATTACAACATAATAAATTAGAAAGCAACATGGAAAATGAATTGATCCAAGCCTCTTTTTTGTGTCATTTCACCTGTTTTGACATCTACAGAACTACTGTCTTGTGATGCTCTAGGATATTCAGTTTGACAAGGTTGATCTGGCTGTGAACAACATCCTTTTCATTTCAGGATGAGCAAACATTTGATAACAACAACACCTTGTCTCTTACATCACAACAGCTTTATATCAACTTGTGGTGTCAGGTTCACTAGCAAACGCAGGTGGTATAGTGGGGCAATTTAGCAGTATAATCACCCATGTGTATATTGTTCTCGTCATCTTGAAAGGAAGGTCCAACACTAAAATCACGCGGATTCTGAAGACGAATCATGCACTTCACTTCTCCCATAGAGCGACCAGTAAACTGTCTGTCCAGCCATTCAGTTACAGCCTGGAAAAACAAGTAACCTTTACTCACAATCTGGTCTTTAATCTGTTGCAACGAGTAAGTACCTTTTATCAACAACAAATGCAGCTGCAGTGCTAGTTTATACCCTCAGAGATAGACCCGGTTTAGGAACTCGGAACTCGTTCACATCAACCACTTTTCCTATTCTCAATCACAGAACAAATACCTTGCAACTTCAAGATGTGGCAGTTCTAGGGCCAAACCGACTTTGAACCTGGACTGGACGGTCTTGAACCGGTTCTCATCGGTTCTATTCGGTTCAGGTTCAGTTCATTTTTATTCACTGACACTCACGTTCAGGCATGCACGATACCTCAAAGAACTGGACTGAACCGAACTTCGGCAACCCTATGTTACTCTGTTGCGCACGCCTGGATATTGAAACTTGAAAGATGACCTTCAGCAACTAGCAGGCGGTCTACAAGTCATGATCTGTCAGAGTCACTGACCCATGTCCCAATACGCGCTGTGTATCCCGCAAGACTGCACTTCAGAACGACCTGGCTCTCAGGCTACTACTGCCAGGGCTCGAAGCTGTATTTATGGATCTGTTGCACTGGCCTCGATGATACGCCATGACTCACTAACCCGACTTGTATTCCCATAGACGGTCGTTATCCCACGTTCGCTGAGAAAAGTCCACTGTTTGGGGTGAAATTCTCTGCAACGTAGTCTGCGGAATGACGCTTCATCGCATTACCCGAAGATCCTTGTACAGGACGCTGTCGACTTGGTTGGGCGACCTAGCCTATTCTATACGTATCCTCACAGGAGTGTGGGGCTCTACCCTACACTCACGCGCGTATAGGTCGGAGGAGCATCGGGAGCCCATGGTATCAGGTTGTGCGTGTCCTCAGTGTTCCTGCGCATCGTCGTTCACGTATTTGTACCAGGTAGAGCGGCCAAATCGCACAGTCCATCCATCCCGGGCCGGTCATGATAAAACCTCGGCCGTGGTCCTGGTTTCGTATACCATACCTCCTCCCGTCTCTCGACCAGGTGAAGCACCTCTCGTCTCTGTGAACAGACTCACAACTTGTAAAAGAGAAATGCCGCCACCTGCGAAACCACCCCCACCGCACAAGCTGGAGCTGACGACGAACAGCTTGCGGAACACGACGATGTCAGTGAAAAACGACGCTATACACTACGAAATCGTCACTCGTTTCTGGCACCCGCATGTTACGAAGATAAATAAGGCGGACTTGGAGAACCTCGTCGTGACTACAGTTGCAGAGATCGAGCGGATACCTGGGATGGAACCAAGGGTGCGATTCGGTGGAGACAAGGGCGAGTGGGTTTTAGCGACGGATTTCGTGCAACTTGATGAGGACAGAGCGTAAGTGGTATCTTTCCAGGTCTATGTAACCCTAGGCCTGCCGATGGTTCGCGCTACTGGTGTGTCGGTTGTCTTGTTCTGATATTTCACTCGATAGAGGCGGAACGTTCACTGGCAATGCAAACGTGAAGTACCGGTGGCAAACGCGCAAGGGGCATCTGCAGGTGCGTATACCATTGCCTCAATGGCTGCGCCATTATAGCCTGTATTCACATCTCTTGCGCAACGACGTCGTTCGTGTACAGCTGGTTAAAGCGGATGACGAGGATCAGATACCTGTGGCCGAGTATCATCCGCACAGACGTCACTTCTTCGTTTTCCGAATGTCGAAGCATGCGTTCTTCGAGATAAAACCGATACCGGAGATCATAGAAGCACTGGAGCGGCTTATAAGTGAGTCACGCAGTTGTCTTGTCGAAATTGTCCTTGAGTGACGAACGCTGCTGCGACCGTGTAATATAGCGAGTTACTTACTGGTAGAGCGGCGAAGAAGACAGTCACAGATGCGTATCAAGCTGGAGAAGGCAAGATCGTCGGAGGCATAGGCAGGAGTCAGGATCGGACTGGTATGATTCTCCTGTTCCTCAGACTCAGGTGTATACTACATATGGTGTATTTGTGCGGACATGTTGTAAATGGTATTGAGGCTTCGCAAGTCAGCGAAAAGGTGGTGGATTGCTCCCATTTTCAACACAGAGTGACTGACTGAAGCAACATGTCTCGGAGGCACTGAAATGCTGGGACCGTGTCGTCTCTGGCTCCTGCGATACTTAGCACTAACATGATATACATCGCTGTTGGCCTGTTGGCGTCTTCGTCGTAATACTTCCGGGTCTCTTGCGTACCACCACCTCTTGATCACGCCATGCTTGCTAGTCATACTGGAGTGACTACTGGATATGCTTCTCATGGTCAAGCCTCTGCACTCTCGCCACCACCACAACCAGCCTGCTACGACATACTTTGTGCACGATGGCGACCAATTTCTCAATCATTCCAGTTCTAGATTACAGGCTCCTCACCTCGCCAAACACGCGCCCCGAGTTCGTCTCACAGCTCTTAAACGCACTCACCAACGTCGGCTTCTTTTACCTCTCCAACTCACCCGTCGCAAACTCGGACATCATTGACAAAGTGATCTCCTACGCACCGCGGTTTTTCGACCTGCCAGAAGGGGAAAAGGAACGAATACGCATGGTCAACTCGCCCCATTTCTTTGGATACTCACGGTTCGGCGCAGAACTGACGAAGGGCAAGGTTGACCAGCGTGAGCAGTTCGACATTGGGACTCCCTACAACAAGGCGGTGGAAGGCAGATGGAGCCCTGGCGACCCAGAGTTTTTGAGGCTTTGGGGACCTTCCCAAGTGTGTGTCGAGTCCTGCTTATGTCCTCAGGTCTACGATCCTGATGCTTGCAGCTCTTGTTGCTCGACTAGTGGCCGAAGGAAGAGCTGCTGCCAGGTTTCAAGGCCACATTCACTGCCTATATCAACCAAACGCAGAAACTGAGCAATGAGCTACTCCTGGTGGTAGCAGAGGCTCTACGTATGCCTCCCGACGCCTTTTCCAGGTTCGTCGAGGAAGGGGGAAATCAGGACCGTGCGAAAATAGTAAAGTATCCAGTACCGGCGGATGAGAGGTCTGACCAAGGTGTCGGGCCGCACTACGACGGAGGGTTCTTGACCTTGGTGAGTGCTGTCGTGATACGAACAAGTAGGATGCTCATGTCCGTCCACTTAGCTCCTGCAAGCATCACCGCACCGTGGTCTGCAGGTCCAGAACCTGTCAGGTCAATGGGTCGATGCACCGCCCATTCCCAGGACATATGTCGTGAACATCGGAAAAGGTACTGAAGCCCGAGTCTAATGCATATGGTTCTGTCTCTGACGTGATACTCAATGCAAAGCTCTCGAGACTGTCACGCAAGGAGTCTGCATTGCGACATCACACCGTGTTCTCTCCCCGGTCAAAGGTTCCACGCCGCGCTATTCAATCCCTTTCTTCCAAATGATTTCTCAAAAGACAGTGATAGGGAAGTCTGTGTTGGATCGTACGTCGCCTGCTTATCTCCACATGACGCTGTATACAATACTCACTTTACTTGCCGTATTCACTCGGTAGTTCCCCCCGAGATTTTGCAACTGAAAGAAAAGCGCGGGAACGTCGGTTCATCAGACTGTCAGTTTTGCCCAATGTTTCGAGCTAGTAGACCGAAGACTGATGCTCCTCCTCATCGCAGCTGTGAATTATGCAGAGTATAGTGAACTACCTTCTGGTCAGGTTGCGCTTATTGGTCGTGTAAAGTAGGCCGATTGCTGTCTTGCTTCGCAACCACCAGCCGCTGACAATTGACTTAGGAGTCACCCTGACGTCGCTGAACGCCACTATCCAGAGCTATTCAAGCAGTATTTCCCAACCGGCCTTCCCTCTCACGGGGCTGCGTATTAGAGACGTCAGCGAAGAGCAGAGTTGAAAGATGAACAGCTTGGGGACGAGCTTATAGAAACAGGCGTGTAAGACTAGTGACACCACGATTATGTGGCGAACCCTGGACGACAATAAATGTACTTCAGCTGCGCAGACAGTGTGACTTTGGGAGACAGTGGCCACGCGATTACTGGTTCACCCGTTAATACTTATATGCGATCGAGATTTCTTAGCGTTTACGTAATCGAGCTATATTTACTTACTCTGACTACAACGTCATATCAGCGGGTTCAATAAAGTCTAATAACTGGAATACCATGGCTCTTCAACTTGAACTACGTCGCACAACCTGACGTTCGTCGTAGCCACTGACCAACAGCACTCGTAGTATACCCAGTGATTTATTGCTATCTAGGAGGGATGTCTTCCAACACGCCAGAAACAAGCAGCGAAAAGCAAACATTGTACACATGCAAGATTACCTTCTTAAAGGTCGAAAACGTACCAGTCGCAGACTTCAATGACCTTTCATGCGATCCATATCTTCAAGTCACACTATCGGAGGACCCGGCTAGAAACCCAGAGAATCCACAGTACCTCACGTACCGGACACGCACGTGTCGACGCACCTTGCATCCCGAATACAACGAACAATGGATCGTATCCAACATTCCAGATTCTGGCTTCCTCCTATCCATCAAGCTACGCGACGAAGACCCAGGAAATTACGACGACAACCTTGGGAAGACCGTTTTGCGCATGCCGAACAAGGGAGAGGGGAAACTAAGCGTAGGTTGGAAGTCTGGGGATCGAGAGTACAAGGTGCACAAACGCAACGGTAACCTCATGGTTGTTGCCTTTACCTGGACTGCAAGGGCCTTTACTCGCGGTGACATTGGTCATAACGTTCGCCTCTGGGTGAGCGCAGAAGTCCTCGGCAAGTCCGAGAACCAAGAGGATACGCGGCTGTATACCGTTGGACCTCGTATGTTGCTTTGTTTTTACCACGTATAGCGACAGTCAGCTAATGATCAGCTTTCTAAGGTAAATATACCCGTCATTTCTCACCACTTATTGGGTGGTTGATGGGCTCCTCGAAATCACCCGATAGCGGTGACCGAGCTCCAGGGTCGACTGTCAAGCCCACCGCATTTGTCGCCAATCGTATACAGTTAGCGGGGCCGGTGCCTGCCACGTTACGACATCGCTATGTCGGCTTTGCGCCATTTGTCAAGGCGATGTTCAGACGAAGGGGCATTCGCGGCATCCTCCTCCACCACGCGCTTCACAGACAGCATCTCTCGGTTTACAAATGGGACAAGAATGTCGTATGGGGCGTCGTAGGCGACGACCAAGGTGTTGAGAAACCGCAAGGTGAAGAAAAGCAGAGGGAGGAGGATGGCAAGGAGAGTCCTACAGGCACCCAGGCTGCGAAGCCGGAGAACGGCGACGCAACTCAGCCGACGGGCGAAGGGAATTCATCGGACGGAGGAAAGCCAAGTGTCGTAGAGCGCGCCCAGAAGAAAGAGGAGCGCGAGCTGTCAAGCGACTCTCTCGCACTAGCCCGCCAATTCTTGAAGATGACCTCGTACGGCACACATGGTCGGATCTTCACGTACGTGATCATGCTTGACGGAGAATGGCGGTTTACGGTAAGGTTATGTCTTTCAGGAACGGTAGATGCTATGACTGAATTTCGTGCCGTAATATACAGGAAACAGGCGAACAGCTAGCCATCGAGTTTCTCAGTAAACACACCATGCACTCGGACGTTTGTGTCGAGATCGCCTACAGCGGCGAATTTTTCGTACGTCCCCTGAGACGCCACAAACATCGACGACCCGGGTCCAACAAAGGTGGCCATCCGACTGAATCTGATCCGCCAGACGATGAGGCTAAGGACGCCACTCCCGGTGACGTGGGCTTCGACGAGGAAAATCCGCCGGATGACCCTGCGCTGTATGAGCTCGTCATTGACAACGACTCGGGGACATACAGGCCCCGCGCCGATCTCCTACCGACACTGCACTCGTACCTTGCTTCACCGCGCAATCTTGGGGCGCTCGGTCGGGTTACGTGTATTCAAGCGTTCGACGAGCACTTGAAGAAATGGAAGGACGCGAGGAAACAGGTTAAGAAACAAGAGGGCGGTAAAGCAGCGCAGCCAACGGGCAGTCTGAGCTCGAGTGCGAGCTCGAGCGTAAGCTCCTTGGGCGCTGCGGATGCCCCGGCGGAAGGGAAGAATGTGAAAGTGGGAGATTTGCATTCAGTTGTCGAGGAGGATGCAAAGAGAGCACGTGATAACCAGGATGCGGACAAGCGGGCAAAGGAGGAGGAAGAGCAAGTTCCGTTCAATGATAGCGGTTCCAAGCGTTGAATCTCAAGCAGCGTGGGCGAGGCTTGTTCTAGCTGAACGTGGCCAGTGCATTCACTCTTTGATACCCTTGTTTCATGAATCCGGCGCGGCGCCGCTAGGTTATGTATGGACTAGAACTCTGTTGTATAGCGGCGAACTACGGACATTGTGTGTTATATGGATTGGACACTATTAAATTATATGCTCGCCGTCCGTGGACATCGAACACTGCATAAAGGATACCAGATTTAATTGGCTAGCCACGCACACGCTCGTGAGCGAATAATAACTCGGTTACAGAGATACGTCGCTAGTCAATGTGAAGCCTTCAGTCTTCATTTTCTGTGTCAACCACACAGAGGCCGAAAATGTCGGTACCGTAATTTCCGAGCCTATGAGAGAAGACTGCTGTGATTTTCCCACCGGTGACATCTACCCGACATTCAAAACGCAAGACGTTGGACATGCAGTAGTGTTCGAGGGGACATACCGCGCCAGTATCTTCGCGGTTGATCTGTTTATCAGACAAGATAGGTGAGGCCGACGGTCAGTTATTTTAGCTATAAGCTGCACAATTACCGCATCGTGGGGTCTGAGAGATAAGTAAGCGAGACAGCGGTGAGTAGAACCTCCTTATTTGGGACGGTACTACTCACCAGCTCGAACGTTTTATGTCTCAGTACTTGGAGTTTACCTCTCGGGAGAGCCGCGCAACCTATAGAAGCATGCAGATCAATGTGTACCGCAGTACCCTGTTCTTAAAAGGTCCGAGATCGAACGTTGAAGATTTGGAGTAATGGGTGAGATGACAAGGTTCTGGACCTAGAACAAGAAGACGAAGTCGTTTTTTGTACGAATCCACTCAGCCTCGTCGAAGACATGTGCCTCGGTCGCGTGAACATCGACACGAACGTGGTCAAAGATTCGCACTTGTGCCTTGTCGCTTTCGGGAGCACGCTAGGACAACCAGCAATTTTCGACTGCGCAGCGCTTCAACATGTGCTGTAGCAACCTGCAATATGAAGAACAAGATGCTGGTATACGCATCAGCGCAGTAATTATTAGTACAGCGACGAGGGAACTGCGCTCACCGGTATGAGAGCAACCTTCCGAAACGGAGACAAGTCCATGTTCCCGGCGAGACCCTTGAAATGCGCATGACTGCTTTCTCCTGCTGCAGCGGGAGAAGCACTGACTGCACGCAAGGCTTCGTCTGGCACATTCAAAATCACGCACCTGTGAAGAAGCTCTTTGTATCAAAAGCACCAGCCTGAGACCAAACCGCAGAAAGGATCTCGCCTATAACATTTAGCGAGACTTGGTCGATGATTGAACCTTTTGTGGATTAGGAAGAGGAGCCGCAATGCGTGGGACCCTGTGTTCTCTCGAGGTTCAGGCATTGTGGTTCAGACGTCTGAAAGTCTACCACATACGCCACTTTGGATCCGAGGAATAAGAGTTACTTGTGAAAATGTACTGAATGGATTACGCACCTCGGTGGCACATTTTAGTCCGATGATGAGCCAGGGATATCCTGACAACAGGCTGGGGCTCCAGTAATACCGCGTATGTTTTTTTTTCTGCTCTGTCCTGTCCGGACTGAAGCGGAATTACTGTGTACAGAGCATGCTGAGGACACTAACGGGTCCATCCGCAAAAAAACGAGAGTACAACGAGGCGATTATCATGAATGAACTTACAGACCACACGCCGCAACGCGGCTATGCAAGGTAGCTCTACGGCGGAGTCGTTATCAGTTCCAATCGTATCTTCTTCTAGGTCATTTCCGTCGCTAGGTGTTCGTAAATGTGCCTGCGATAGTTATCGAATCGATACGCCATGAACGGTGTAGGTGATCAGAAACGCTGGATAGCTTGCTTAGACGTCGACACTACCGGGTGCCAACCTAGCAAGTGATCTTGGTCACAAAAGTCATCCGCGAAAGTCGGGAAAAATACAATTACTCTTCTGTCGATGTCTTCGCCTTGCAGCGGAGAGCACAGCAACGCTGAGCGACCTTTGGCAAGGTGAGCTGGCTACACCAGTTGAGCAGTGACTTACAGGTTCGCGTACGACAGAATGCTATCATGGCGGAAGTTGAAAGTTGCAGAAAATGACAAGACGACATCTTGACTGCTCTGACATGTGTGTTTTGGCAGATAGTACGAATCCCTGACAATGCAGTCAGCTATAAGTAGTATAGCGCAATAATATAGATACTAAATATGTAAAAAGATTGTAGTCATGCTTACTGCGACCCTCCCCGACCTCACTGCGGCATCTGACGAACGAGCGTCAAAGGCAAGTACCCTTGCAATGCTGCTGCACATTTTGTGATCGCACGTCAGGGTTCTGAGGCCCGAGCCTAGGTACCACATGATCATCGATGGCGCGCAACAATTTCACAGCGAATGCGTGTGAATTGTCGCAATGTCGACCACGACGACGAACTGGCACTGCAGGAGCCGAACTTGTTCACTCTCCCCGCGGACGCTTTACCCTCGAGGTGATTGTAGGACCAAAACTGACGAGTTGTGCGCAAAAGCTTGACGGGTCCGAGTACATGAATGAAAGGAATCGATGTCGAGCGTTCTCACTCCGAGGTGCTCCAGGGAATGTCGCGGTCACAAAGCCGTGATAATAGCTTGTTGATCCGGAATAGGTCATAGTCTCGGCCTTCATTCAATTAGGATCGAGCGCAGGGGTACTCGAGATGGCTTGGGAACAGCGAATTCTGGCACCGCACCCGCGATCCTCTCAGAGGTCTCCTTGAGCAGCGGTCGTCTAGTTGATCAGGAAATGTCTGATGTGGCTCCTGTCTTCAGGGCCGTTCTTACCTTCAACAAGAAGGGTTCTAAAAGGACCGAACCAGTAGCCGCAATGCGCCCAAAGCTATCCTAGAGAACGGTGGTCATGTTACAAATGCTTATGTGAAGAGCTACGCTTACCAGACATGATTGCTACCAATAGCTGAGAAAACGCTTGTCATCGGTTGACAGCGGTTCCGCTGTCGATGAAGAGCGATGGCGTGAAGCATGAGCCCAGCAGTGCGAGTGCGGCGACCGTCTCAGTCTTTCATACATCTAGCGTGCGACAAAGAGTTCCCACTTCTTCGGAAATGCCCTCGATGTCGACGATCAACCGGAGCCCTCGACGTCT
Source organism: Cytidiella melzeri (assembly GCA_022592445.1). Lineage (NCBI taxonomy): Eukaryota > Fungi > Basidiomycota > Agaricomycetes > Polyporales > Irpicaceae > Cytidiella > Cytidiella melzeri. Next base: position 27,707 of record JABYQR010000078.1, on the reverse strand, counting down.
AGATAAGATTTTGGTGTTCTGCATCCTTCCAGCTGCAACGCGTTCTACATGAGGCTACTAGTGATGAGCGCGTCTCAAGCCATGTGAAACTGACGACTTCCTCACAGGGTCCTTCAAGTCTGCAGGGACCATCACGTACCAGACAAAGACGAGCCAGCCACGATAGCATGCTAATGAAACCTTGTCCATAGGCCCGTCCCGGGGCCGATGTTCTGGCCTAACTCCGGTCTGGAAGGGCTGAACTGTTAAAGCAGGCTATGAGCATTCAATCACATTTGCGGGTCACTTGTGGTGAAGTGGGGCGCGAGGAATTTGATCAACGCAGGGCAAGGCCGAAGCACTCGCCGTTGTAGGACATAATCCGCGTCAAGCATGCCATTCGATTCCGTCACCAGTGACTGGCTGTCGGTTGTGCCATCCTGCCTTGTAGATGAGAGATACGCCTCTCATCAGTGTGTAAGATGACTCAGCCAAGTTCATGGCGATGCAAGTGCTGCGGAGAGAGGGATGGTGAGACGGAATGGCCTTTCGTAGAGAGGTGAAGCTTTTCAGAAGGCGTACCTTCCCAGTGCAGCCCTACCGCTGTTGAGGGTATCAAGATCATGAGACAAGCGTTGAGCGCTGCGGTCGACGCTTTGTGTTGGAGCAACCACTTTGTCGTTGGTCGTCAGAACGGCAGTTGCGTCGGTTTGCGTTATTCCGAAGCGTGTCGGACGGGTTTCGAGCATGTTATAGGTCTTGATTAGTATAGATGCACGGTTACATTGCAGCCCAGGGTTAGGTCTGCATGGAGTGGAACCACGGGGACGGATGCCACAGACAGATGGTTCTGTCCTTTTACACGAAGAACCTCTTCTCTCATCTTCCTGGCGACTGATCAGTTAACAATAGCAGTTGCGTTTTAGGGAAATATCTCACACAGGGGTGCGTGAGAACCAAGTCCCTCATCAAGAACACGATTCTTCCAAGGAGCTCCCCACGGAGGAGCACCTATGACAGGCTATCACGACTGACGTATACACCTAAACCAATATCAATCAGCAGACAAAGTCCTCAAAATCAGACCGGCGAAATGGCCAACTGACCTGCAGGTAAAGTCTACGGCTGTACCATAAGTCTCTCGGCGGGTGCATTGTGAGGTTGTGGCATTAGAAGTTTAGCCTCAGGTGAGCGACAGCGGCGAGAGGTCAGGACGCCAACATGAAGTAGACCGCAGGTGAGATGACTGAAACGCGCTATGTCCCACGGAAGGTTCTCTGCAGAAGAACAATGTTAACCGAACGATCCCGGACCGCCACATAACTTTTGGGGCGTCTGGGCCAAGCTGACGAGGGAACAAGAACGGGTCAGAGTCGACCCTGCTGCTCGCCCGAACCCGCAAAGTTCAAAGAACGCGCGGAAACTTCGGTAAGGGAGGTTCTCGTGGCCATGTGTCGTTCTCATGCGGAGAGGGAACATCTTCGTAAAGTTCCGGCACTGGCTGGCAGCGAGTTGTTGTTTCGACGAGTGTGGCCACTGCCCACCAGCGAAGGAAAATCAGATGAGGCAGGGGACGGAACAGAATGTTGAACGTTAGCACCTTCCGGATTCGACCTGATGCGACGAGGCGATCAGCAGCTGCCAAAAGCGTGGAAAGTGATGCGTGGGCTGAAACTTCATGGCAATTCATGGCAGAGACGGAAATGCACGGCTGGATGCAAAGCACTGACAGAATAAGGCAGGAGGAGCAAGAACGGTAGGACGGGGTGAACGTGGACAAAAACTGGGTTGGACGCCGTCGGACAGCCGAAAGGAGGTAAGCCAGAAAATATGTCAGGTTTGGATGAACTGACACGTTATAATTTGTCAGGAACTTTTTCCATATTGCAGATCTATCGTGCGCGTCTCCAGCATCTTACTTGTTGGTCTCTCGCGTGGCTTCATATCTATACCTCGCCTCTTCAAGCCCTGCCATGTCCTGAGTCTGCCGTTTCATACCTCCCATCGTCTCTATCACCTCCTCACCCATGGTCGCCTCTGCCGGCGCCGACCTCTATACCCCCTTCCCCAGTCTCACCATCGAGGACGGCGTCCAGTCCAGCGAGGAGGGCTCGACCTCTGATGTCCACTCCCCGGTCTTTGAGGTCCCGTTCCCTGCAGACGGTAAGCTTATCACTGCATTATCGCGCTAGTGTTGACTAACATGGTTACTTGCCGTTTAAAAAGTCCGGTATCACCTTACCCAACTCCATGTCCCCGACACCGCAACGCCTATGGGACCAGCGTCGTTTGGCGCCCGGTATTCAACGCAACACAACCTGGATATACAGTCTCCAGCTCCTCATCTCCTAGGGACGCTACAGGTTCCGAGCTCGACGACAATGCAGCACATGTTGCCCCATCCACACTCGCATGCTGGTTATACGAGAGTACACCATCCGGTCCTTGATCTTGGCATGGATCCGCCGTGTATTGTACACTCTCCTACCACCTTAAGCCCTGCAGAAGAGTACACGTTTAATCTGCCTCAAAGCAGCTTATCAGAGCAACACATGCCAGGGGCGTCGTATAATACTCTGTCATTGACGACGCATGGGTCTATAGCCATGGCACCTCCCGACCAGAAATCGCAACCGCCACTGCGAGCTTCTCCTTCCGGAAACAGCAATGCGGCGGGCAGTAGTCCTTCCCATTCCAGTACAGCAGGGCCTTCGCGACCACGTCGAGAGGCGTCCACGGTGGTTATTGCTTGCCGACAATGGTGTGTCAAACGATAGGTTGCACTCCTCGCAAATTAGGCCTCTGACTATTTCATTTGTTGGCATCGCAGTCGGGGACGGAAGATACGTTGCGACTCCACTCGACCCGTCTGTAATAATTGCACTAGACGGGGTAACGATTGCGAGTACGATGCCGTACCAAAACGCCGTGGTCCCGATAAGCGTCCTGGTACACGCCAGAGGTCATGCAAGAAGCGACCGTCTGAGGGCGACCAGTCACCTACCGGGACGGAGCTATTGTCGAGGAAGAGGCGCAAAGTCGAGGGAGATCATGATGGCAACCTCGTTTCCTTCGAACTGAAAGAGGGCATGATGAATGGTGAGAATTAATACTCATTGATTCAACACACCGAGGAGACTTCGATTGCTCATCTGCCTCTAGCGCCATCGCACCTCCTCGAGACGTCAATGCCAGCTCGAGAGATTGCCTCAGACGCAATATATCCTAAAGTAAGATACGCTGTTTCTCTCATCTCGCGTGGTACACCGTCAACCAGTATTTAATTCAGTGGTAGCAGGATGTGCTTCCTCAAGCACCAAGACACTCTCCTTTTCGCACTTTCAACCAAACTATGCCACAAGAAGATCCTCGACAGCTCCAGCTTTTCTCCTCTCCTAGTATCGACTACTCGCGCAGCACGTGGTGGGACAGTCTACTGAACACGTATGCCCCTACTCGCCAAGACTCGTTAGTGTCGTCGCACTCGAACTCTATACCTGCATCGGCTTATGTTTCCTACTCCGTAGTATGAAAGCTATTTTTGATGACCTTGATTTCTTGTAAGCAGCTTGCACATTTTCCGACGTCAAGTTTTCCAACAGTTAAACGAATGTCCCGACAGAATCAACGAAAGCAGCTATTGGCTCTTTTTTTTAAACCAGACAAACTTCTTCGCAAACTTGCACGACCCGCACCGCAGATCCCTGATACAACCCTCTTTGGTCCTATCCGCGCTTGCCATGGCGAACCTTATGCAGTCCAGCGAGCTCGAACGAGGAAGCCCCGGTCGCAAACGTGCTCTTGCCCTCCGCGATGCCGCACAGGCGTCTCTGGAGGCGGCATGCAATGCTGCAAACCTGGATTTCACCTTAGCCGAAGCCGCCCTGGTCAGTCACCCACGAGAGGTCATGGATATCTTATATTGACTGTCCCGTCGTCTTCCATAGATCCTAGCTCTCTTTGAGTCATCTTGCCACCCACAGTACAATACCCAGAGGGCCGAATCCTCGCTGCAGTTTTTGGATGGTATTATTCGTGCACTCTCCCTGACGATGATCGACATGGACGACGAGGGTGTTTCCATGTTCAATATCGACTCTCCGCCTATAGTGTTTATTCAGCAAACCTACGATCCTCCGAAGAAGTGCGATTGCTCTCCACTGCTTGCAGCCAACGCCGTCTCGCCCGTAGACAACAATTACACCTACCAAGAATCAAAGCCTTGCTGGGATCCCTCTTCCAGTGAAGAAATGCGCAATGAAGAGTGTCGCAGGATATGCTGGAGTGCGCTGAACCTCATCGCGAGCTACACGGCGCAATGCGCGGCGTTTCATCAGGAACCAAAGGAGTTCTATCTCACAGAGCCGTCCAATGTATGTCTGTTATTGCTCACGACCCGAGGACCGTGTCAGCTGATGACTTGTTAAACGTTGTTCCAGTACGCAATCTTATTCCCGGGCGAAGCATACGCACGCACACAGCCTAGTCAAGTGTCGCCCAAAGAATCAGTCTGGGCTTTGTACTGCCGCAGCATGCTTCTGTGGACCAGCTGTATTAGGCAGCGGGACAGCACTTGGGAGACTGAGGCCAGGGCAGAATTCGCGGTGGCAGCTTGGGTCGAGACAAGGACTATCCAGGATGCTCTCGACATGCATCGTTGCAACGCTGACACTGCGCTGATGTACATGTGTCGGGAGTATATCTATAAGTGCGTTGCAGTAATTTGTGTGAGATGACCCTTGACAACTGACGGTTGCGCTATCTCGTATAGCACTCGCATGACGATCACATACGAGTTGCGTCGGTAAGCATTAACTTTAATGTTGCATCCTTGCTTTGACCTGACTGTCTTCAGTAGTTTACAGGACGTCGACGACGTGCGGCCGCCAACTTTCAACCGCAGACAGGCTGAGGAATGGCGTAAGTGTGTCTTGTCAGTGTCATGCAAATGTCCTAATGACCACTACGTAGTGTACTATCAAGACCAGGTTGCCCAGCGCGTGAAGACCTCTGTCAGGGAGCTCGGCGAGACGTCAGGTCATCTCTTATCTAGGCGTCCGTTCCAAACTCATTGGTACTCGAGCCAAGTTTCGATCTGCCTGGCGTTGTGGAACTACGATCATTCCCTTATCCACGCTTTGGAGCTCGCCAAGTCGTTTCTCATCCCACTCGACAGCCTTAGTGTGCTGTGGCCATGCCCTTGTAAGTCCTCGCATGTTCTGCGTTGGTGTCGGCTACTGACCTGGTTTGTGGGCGTAGCGCAAAGCGTACGATGCCAAGAGCTCCGCGCTCGTCTGACCGACGCGTGCATCGCTGCCGGATTGCAAACTCCTCTCCCTACCAATCTATCTCTTCCTCTTGTTTTACAACGCCCAGCCATCCGACATGTTTGATGATTTATTCTGCTATTTCTATTGACGTCATATTAGTCGTCATGTTTATACTCCGTCTCGTATATTGCTGACTAAAGCCGTGTATTTCTTCCTTTGTAGCATTTGTGTATTCGCTGTCTTCATTCGTTCCTTTTTTTTTCTGGATTGCTTTACCAATTGCATGTGTTCGCTCTTTGAAAGCTGTTCTCTCCATTTCCCTCATATTACCAATGACCTTCCCCTTGACACGCTTTACTCCAAGGACCATTACCGTCTCATTACTCACACTTGTCATTTTCGCTCGTCGTTTGCCAATCTCTATTTGCATTCCCTCATACACATTGTCATATGTTCCCATGTTCATAGTACGCTCTCACTTGGCTTGCCAAAGCCCGGCTGATACAAGCTTCACCATTTACACAATTCGCGCCACTGGTAATCAGTTTTTCCTATGACATGTGAGAGTATATCTCAAAATTAAGACGAGGGGGTGAACAGAAGCATAATGAATGGATGGCGGTGATAACACTGTATTGCAGAGGCGAATTGCGAATTCATACGGTACATGTTCTTCGCAACGGCCTTCGCACGTCGTACTTTACACGAAGGACAGCCCAACGCCACTGACAAGGGATCACTCTGCACCGTTCATCGAATGGGCTTCTCTGCTGTGAGGTACAGATCCCGCAGCGACCATATCCCTCACGCGCTGCTTCCACGCAGCAAGCTCTGCTCCCCACCCACCGATTCGTCTATATGTTCCCCCAACATGAAGACCGTTCGTGCGAAGGTTCTCCTGCTCTCGTTTGCGAACAACCATGTGATGAGTCAAGCACCACCACAAGATGCTGTTTCGTGAGAAGAACGCTTTTCGTACGGACTCGTCGCATCCCGGGCTGCACGGTGGATCAATCCTGAGTAGGCGGCGAAGCGTGCGGACGCAGATCCGGGGAAAGTACAGCGCGAGGGGCGGGTCGAGCCCTATGAAGAATAGATCATCAACCAAGCGGCAAATGACGGGGTAAAGAAGCAGGCGAGAAAAGACAAAAGGAGTTAGTATGTAGCAGGACCGACAGACGGGGTGATGCAGAAGCAGAACGGAGGGGTTTCCTGGGAGAAGAGGGACAAAAGTCAGGAGAGACCGCTCACAAATGGTGTCCGTGACCTGAGGATTGTTCATATTGCCTAGTGCTGAATTATAATTACCCTCCATGACCCAGCCGATATCGAGCTGCGAAAGGAGTTTGTGGACATCCTCGCGAAGCTCTTCACGCGTTGATTCCTGCCAGCCAGGCTTCCAGTAAACACTATCGAGGGATATCAAGGGCACACCCAAAACAGCGGCTAGCTCTTCACCCAAGGTAGACTATATTCCGCGACCAAGGTGCGGTCAACGAGACAAGCCACAGTCAGGCTTGAATTCTGCACGGTACCTTTCCTGCTCCTGTATGTATTCAAATACATCGGACAAGTCTTGACTAAGAGTGACACGATGAGATATCCTACCTGAGTTCCCTAAGATGCGGATTCTGTACTGACCGTGTCCATCGCCGAAAAGAGGCGGTAGCAGCTCGGATGTCCGCTCTAGGGACATGATGGTGGTAGCGGTACAGAAATACAGAACTCACCAGGGTGGCGGCCATACCGCCGTCCAAGTGACTCAACCGGAACCGAGCTGAGCGCGACCACGGTCAAGCGTCAAAGCTTGCTCTTGATTACTCCTTTGGTTGGGCTTTTTGTGCTTGGACTTGAACACTTCTGCAGCTGTGCAAGTTCAAATTTCCAGACGGAGATCCCAAAGGGCTGGCGCCCACAAGAAAGGCACGACGGGTAAAGTTATGATTGGCGTGCTTATGTAGATCGTAGCTTCTCGAGCATGAAAAATGTCAGACAGACTGCATTCATTGGCGCAGATGAAACAGAATTAACCGACTGATGCGGTCCTCTACTATATATTAGCTGTGCTGAGCAAAGAAACAAACGAGCGACACTGAGTATGCGGCGGAGCGACGGCCGCATGAGAAAGTACACTCTGTACATACTATACAGGTAATTAGGGTACGAAAAAGATTGGCTTGACGTACACGGGACGGATTATAGTCGCGGAAGGGAGGGGTACACTGTCCATGGCCAGTGGAGGGCGAAAGCGAGGATTACGTGGGGAGCAGAGTAGGCGCGAACTGGCGAAGACTTGAAAGCAAAGCGAGGAGACTAGTGTGTATTAAGGTACGGTGCGACGCGCTGCAGGAGCGAGGAGGAAAGGTGAATCCAACAATGTCCGTGATTACCTCGAGTACTGATTATGGGACAAGTTCGATATTGACAGCAACATATCTTCTTGAATGGCAGGAAGTGCAATCACAGTTTGTACTTTGCAATGTGTCGCATGATGGTGAGAGAGGCGAGAAGCTCTACAAACGGCGGCCGATGCCGGAAGTCAGCAGAAAGAACACCCCCGCTTCGGGGTCGGTGGAGAAAGTCTGCTCACCGCCAGCAATATGCGGAAAAGATTCGTCGATGTAGAGCATGCATCCCGACGAGTGCTCGTACTTTGGCTCGACCTCAGACTTGAGGCTATATGACGATACGGCGTAGCCGCGGTTGTTGGCACACTGGAAGAGAAGAGAGTCCCAATGAGCCATCGGCACCAGTACGTCCGAAGGTACGCGTCGACTCACCGTCCACTCTGCATCTTCAGTTCCGGTATACGTCCAAGTATACTCCTGCCCATCCGAAGCAGTGAACTTCCTCGCCAATGAATTACTGTCCGCAAAGTTAGCAACGCGATGCTGAATTACAATTGAAGGCGTACTTGCGAGACACCCTAGCCAGATACTTCTCCATTTCTATGTTCTCGCCGCTGCCAATCTTAATTGTCCCAAGCCCGTTGTTTCCTTGGAACTCGAGGCACGCAACCGGAACCATAAGTCCGCCGCGTCCAGCAGAGGTTGAGGAAGCGTTGTAGATCATGAGCGCCGAGCGATCCGGAGTACGCATTGTCGTGCGTACGCTGAACGACATTCGTTGGTAGAAGTCGGTGAAGTTGCTATCCGTAATGTTTCCAGTTGTGTCCTCGAGGTTGAAGGGCAAGCCGTACGCCACAGACATTCTGCCTGTCATGCTGATGTGACTAGATAGAGAAAGAAAAGTAGGAAGAGGCGTTGCGAACGAGAGAGCTGGTAGTACTAATGACGAGCTTAATGAGGGTATGGAGGAAGGTAGCGAACGCTTGAGATAGTTGGACAGCGAGATTATATGGAATTCCTAGTGTGTCGGGTTCCTTGCCGAAGCCCAGGGTATTATAGACGACTACAGTGATAACGTGCTTCTTCAAGACCAAACGTGAGATGTTGAGAGAGGAGGAGAACGTATGAGACATCATGGAGGACTCCAGAGTATTTCTAGTCAGCAAGAACGACGAGCGAACGGCTTGAGAGGAAGGACTAGCCAAGTATGGCGATATGAGGATGGATCTGAATCGGGCCCTGCGACACCTCCCAACATCGCTTCTATTGCGAGAGGGCACGCGAACCCAATTACACTTCGGAATGCCATTAATCTTGCGTTCAAGCTGCAGCTGCGCAAGCTGTTTCGCTCGAAACGTCCCTGGAGCAACGACTCAGGGAGACTTCCGGCTCAACTCGCCTTCTTGTCCACGTCACAGCTTGGATCGAGAGATAGATTTCCTCCCGCTGTTGGCAATTCGGCGCACGGAAGTTTGATAGAGAATATTGAAGAGTGTAGTGAGACTGGTAAGAGATAAACGTGCTCGACAGTGGTTGTGGGCATGGGCAGATGTAAAACTGTATACCCACAAATTTCCTCGGCCGCGTTGGCACGGAGCAAGACGTGAAACGCGTGAAATTCGACTGCTAACGGTTACAGCGAAGTGAAATTGGGCCACGAGGAGGCGGGGATATGCCCCTGAAGCAAGTCGCAGCGTCGACGACGGGCCGTTGCCAAGTCGTGGCAAGCTTTTTTTGCAGGTTGCCAGGTCCAGTACGATCCGACACCGATCGTTCCGTCGTGGGCGCTCCATGAGTGTTGCATCGGCATCTTGCCAAGATCGAAACACCATTCATCTCCTTCATCTTGAGACAGTCAGGCCGATTAACCACTCGATAATAATGTCATATACTTACCAACTAGCTCGGAGACGACCTAGCAACATCTGTAGCCGCTGCAAGAGGCGTTCAATTCAGTTACCCGCTTTTGCACTACTTTATCAGAAAGAGCGGCCTGTTGCCTTGATGTTACGAAAATGTCAGTTCGACACTGCCGCGCCCAGTGCGTGGATGATCGCGAGATATTCATAGAACTCCCTTAAACCTGCGAGGCGTCGACTGAAGTGCATCCTTCGCTGCAGCGTGTCGTATTCCGGAGATTGAAGTCTTCAAATCCACTAAAGGAGGAGCGGAAGTGACGGTAACTGTAAAATCTTGACGTGGAGTCACAAGATGCCACGAAGGACCGACAGCGAGGAGATCGCAGCTCGGCTTGAGGCCAAATCAACTCTTTCTTCGACCTGCTCATGAGCGGCCCTAGGCAGTGCGTCCTGGTTGCTCATCACCGTGGCCGCACCGCACGAGCAATGTGGGAGTACGACTGAATGCAAAAGCCGTGTCACTGTATACATGTACGGGTTCATCTAGCAATATGTTGCTAAGTACTTACAAGTGCGTGAGAGGGCCGAGGTGCTCCAGCGTCGGAAAATGGGATGCCATTCGTTATTACAAGGCAAATGAAGTGCAGCGAGCTGCACGTGTCTTTGATTTGATCCCTGTTTTAGCTTGTAGGTCCGCAGACTGCAGTCGAACCCCTCTTAACCCATACCCCTCATACCCCATAACCCCTCAAAACCCACACATTGTAAGCTCGACCAACTTGGTTTGCAGAGAAATTGAGCTAAAAACCCATAAACCCCTCATACTCCATAATCCATACCTTTCGAAAGCAAAAACCCATACTTTTATGGCAAAACTTTGGGCTGATATGGTAGGTTTTCTCCCAAATAAGACATGATAAGTGATTTCAAGTGCTCTTGGGAACAGAATTTGCTCATAATGGGAATAACAACACTTGTGCTGCAAGGGTGCCCATTGAATAACCTCGACATGACCGGGGCTTAGCCCAACCTCTTTGTGCTCAACTTTACTATACTGTACTTTTTCAACCGTAACAGGCAGGGGTTGTGACCGTGACGCCCTATGATGGTATTTTTAGCAACAATTCAACGACGCACTGCGGGCAAAGGCTGATTTCACATGGAGTGAAATTATTGTGAGAGTTATTTGAGATGTTAAAAATCCTGTGAATATCTGGTTATGTTTGGTAGGTTACATTGATATACAATCAAAGACATTTTTGTGAATTTTCTACAAATTTTTAAGCCTATCTACTGGCAGCCTTTCTGCGCTCCAAAAATCTGTGTCAATATTGATTTTTCGGGCAGATTTCCGACCAACCTAAAATTGTAAAGACAAATAGATTTCCCACGTGTGTCGGGTGATGGCAAACATAACGTGGCAAACAACTTTCCAGAACTTTTCAGTAGCACGTCGCCGGAAATTCTACCTGCCCTTTCCTTTTCTGGATTTTTTCATGCCCTTTTCCAAATCCGTGGAAGGCATCTTTTCCACTTGATTTTCCAAGCCTTGAAAGGTAAACTTCCTTTCATTTTTCTTTCTGATTCAACTACCACTTAAAAAACATAATTTCCTGCCCCTGCAAAGGCACAGAATTTGTATAGCATTATTTTGTATTCTCAAACATTAAGAAACAATTCCGAGCCCAAAATTGCTTATGGATTATCTGCTGATAGTTAACATTTAAGTGGGTAATCATGCAAATTTCAAGGTGTGTGAAATCGGCGTTTGCCCCTAGTGACGGGACCTGTTACAATTCCTGAAGAATGAAGAATTGTTCCAGTGCATGCCAGCACTTTGAGCTGTCACAACATGTAACACTGTTGTTCTATGCCACAAGATTTGATGGGGAATGCATGAATTAACACTCTTTTTCTTACTGCAATGAATGCAATTGATGGAGAGTACTGATTTTGTTACTAGCACTGCAAAACTTGTTATTTGGGCGCTTCTTCCGTTAAAAACACAGTATTCAAGTTTTACAGTGAGCACATCTACACCAATGGCAGTAAACGTTACACCATTCAATAGCCCTATATTCTGTGGTCATTTTGGCTGCAGAAATTTGTGATTTGGAGCAAAACTGACACTGCACATCAGGCTCCATTATTATTGAAAAATAGTTGTTAAATATCTTGAATATTATTTACCTATTGTGCGAATATCCTTGGTGCCCAATATTGGTGAGATATTCTGGAAGGAAATGTGCAGGACGTCAACTTGTAAGCACGATTATATCCTGCGGCCAACTCATCAGCAATTGGCGCATCAGGAGCGTCCAAATCGAGCAGGCGTCAGCCGCTTCTGATTACATAACACTTCGGTCTTTGGTGATGGCAACTGAACTGGATGGCGCAGCTGAGAACAACGGCATTGCTTATATAGGTGTTCTGTCAACTCAGACACTCAATCAGCTCAAAATTATTTGGAATATTGACTGTGTTTGCTTGTCCGCAACTGTACAACAACAACGAGGGAGTCGGCGCCAACTCCGCAACGTGGCTGTGGCCACATTGGGCAAAGAAGCTCGATAGAGTGCGGCGTGCGTGACAGAGAATGTTTGTTTTGGCAGCTGAAGAGCTTGCTGCTCTTCTTCGACGTCCAGGACGATGGCTTGCACATCCTTGCCTTCGTCCGCCGCCACTCTTTCTCTCTCTCTCTCTCTCTATTTACCACCACCCTCCCCTCCCTGCCCTTGTCCGCGACAACCAGCCATCTACGCTTGTTGTATGCCGTATCATTAATTTTCTACTCGCAGGCAAACTTTGCCTAGTCCACAGTGCCTCCATAGCTTCCATGGCATACTCGTCGGTAATCAACATACATGCAGAGCTAATCGGAACATTCATTGAGATTTTCATTTATGGTACGTTCTCTCCACTCTCCCCACAATCTCACTCACACACATGCACAGGCATATACCTCGCCGTCTTCTGCAAGTGTCTCCAGGTTCTCCGAGTAAAATACACTGAAGGGAGACCGACCGTGTACCGCCCTGGCCATCTTTGTCCTTGTCTTCATTGTACGTATTTTCTCGTTCCGGATGTGGCATATTCACTCTTGGTCCATACACAGCACGCCATCATGGACATCCTTTGTGCTATCAACACCTTCACCACCCACGCAGATGTCCCCCAATACGCGATCACGTACTATACCATTGTACGGTGGGACCTGGACATCATCAAGAGCACTGCATACGTTGCAATGACGATCGTCAGTGACGGCCTAATTGCAAGTGTTACGCCGTCAATCTTTCCTCTCTCCTCTGACTTTGTTCGCAGGGGTATTGAACGTTTGTTGTCTGGGGAAGAAATTTTATTCTCGCAGGCTTCCTGGCCCTCCTCATTGCTGCAGATATATGTCAGTCTTGTCTTCTTTTTTCTCCGTCTCGCACCGTATATATATTGTTGACCAACAGCACTCAGAGCATACGCCGTGTATCTTTTTGCGGCGACTTGCCCAGGCGACAATGCACTCGCGGGACGCGTAACCAACCGTGTCAAATGGTTTTATGCTGTAACGCTAGTGGTCAATTTGATTTGCACCGGTGAGTACTGGCATTCTTCACTGACAGTGCACTTGACTTTGAATGCATTTTGTGATCTCCTCCTCTAGTTCTTATTGCTCTCAAAATATGGCGCGTGCAACACGAAGTAGATTGGTACTTGCCCACCATCTCAGCCCTGCGTAATGGTAGCTCTTCCAAGAAAAGTAAGCGGGCAGGTTGGTTTCGGATGAGGGGATGGATGCCTGGCGATCGTTTGATCCTGGTAGTTGTGGAGTCTGGTGAGTATATGTCCTTTTGTGGGCGGGAAAAGCCTTCTTGACACACGTTCATGTAGCTGCGGTGTACTTGCTACTGCTCATCATCATGATTGTCATGAGCGCTTTGGGTGCATCAGGGATGCTCGCCATGCTGAATTTGGTACGTGCTCTTCAACCTCACTCACAAACCTGCTGTGACGTATATGCTATGCGTCAATTGTAGATTGCGCCAATTATTGTCAGCAGCCTTGAACTGTGCACTGCTCCTGCCTCAAGAACTGATAGGAAGTCAGGGCATTGTTTTTTCAATGGTCATCATCCGAGTGTCAGTCGACCGCACGCAATGGGATAGCCTCAAGATCTCGACGCACCTTAACTTTGTCATGTCAACAGCTCAAGGTCGGCCTCGGTCTCGGCATCGGCATAGCAGACGGCTCGAAAAAGCTGCAGATGCAGCCCAACAAGATTGTCATGGATGGCCTGACTAGCCCTTAATTTTCGCAATTTACCTCTTGTTTTTATCTATTAAACTCCGGGCTGCAGCTCAGCTGCAACCTTCTCTGCACAAACTCCTTTTGCACGTCTATTAAGCGCCCATATCACGTGGCTTAGACGCTCTACACGGTCACATTACTTGCTACTACGTCACACTGGCATGTGACTTAGATTAAGTAAGCCCACATGGCTACAAGCACATGGCTCAGCCCATAGCTAGGGTTTGACGTCATAGATACCATTCACATGGACTCCTTTTGTTCTTCCCCTATTGTTCTCTTTATGGAAAGATGTTCTCACAGGTGTGGGAATGGAATAAAATGGTTGGTCTCCTTTTAGATAGATTCTCTCACGAGTAGAGTTCTTGGCAAGGTCTAGACAATAGCTATTGTTCTCCTTTAGGTAGTTCTTTTGTTCTTCATTCACACGGCTTCTTGCAAAGCCTGCCCTTAACACGGTCTGTGCGCAGGTCCCTGAAGTCTATATAAGCAGCTACATGTATGCTCCTAGCCCCATCTCGACCTCTTGGTCTTTACTGGGCTAGGTAAGCAACACCCCTCTTGTACTACATAGCGAGTAGTATCAATACTAACTTGGTCTTTACTGGGCTAGCTTTCTGAATAAGTTTGATAGCTGGTGAACGCATTGTGCTTCACGCCTGCCACCACCTCCTCGTCGTCATCCACATTGTGTCCCTGTTTGTCACGTCAAGCCCTGTCTCCGTGTCAAAGATGGGATGAATGCGTCTTTGGAAGATCTCAAGACTGGTGTTGGAGCAGTACACGTTTCAGGGCTATGTCTGCACATGGGGATGGTGATGGATGACAGCGGGTTCGGCCAGTCAATAACGTCGGAAAAGTATCCACTTCCGTCCATTCGCGTTCAAGGTTTTTAGTGCCGACCGCCTTCGACGACAACAGCAAGTACATTATGTGTCTAGTTCTTGTTCTCACGTCATGTATGAATATGTGTGTACAGCATGCATGCACATATAGATCTGGTTGTCATACGCGCGATATCGAGAATCCCGAGCAGAAATTGGAATGCATATGAAAGCGCAAGAACTGCAATATTAATATATATGGCAGCCACCTCTTGTTCCGCTTGAAGAATACATGACTTATAGGCCATTAATATCCGGTCTTTATTTTCACATGCTGTTTATATATTTCTCGTGCATATTTGATGAATATGCGAAGAATATGCAGCCTATTCAGCGCCTATTTCTCAATAATAGGAGAGGCTGATGTGCGGTGTGAGTAGGTTATGGTCAGTTTACTGAAAAACAGTGCTCAGACTCAGATACAAGGTCAGCTGCACACTGAACAGCAGCGGGCCGTGTTACTGCTGCAATTGCAGCGCTTCGACACAGAGAACCAGCACTTAGATGTGGGGAATATTTACCAGTGAGGGGAATTGAACCCGGTGATACGCCCGGAAATCGGCTAGGCGCGGAGACCCGGCAGCAGCACGCCATTTGCGTGGCCCGCGTCATCCTGAGCGGCAAATCCCTCCACTTTCCCAGCGTCACGGGCACGAGGAGTTCACCGAGGTCACAAGGAGTTTGCTGAGGATCTGAGGACTTGACAAGGAGCAGCAACGCACTGGAAACATCCGAGGCCGAGGAATCGCACGAACTCTGACTCACAGACACGCCCCTTTTGCATCGGAGCATGGGCCGACCAGCCACCAAGTGTTTCGGACGCGGGTCGGACCAGCGGTAGAAGAAACTTGACTCGCAAATCCTGTTTCAGGAAGACTCCTATCACGCCACGCTGTGCAGCTCCTGGACGGCGCCTCATCACCTGCTTGCAACAGTTGGCGCCTCTTCAGCGCAAGGGCGCGCGCTGCTACTCCGCGTCGACCAACACTGTGTCCTGCCGGGCGTTGACTTGCTGGACATTTTGCCTCCGCAGACGGAAGTATTCTGCCACCATGTTTCCTCGCTCTCGCGTTTGGGTTTAGGACATAGAAGGAGAGGTTTAGGAGAGGGTCCTTAGGGTATATAAAAAAGGTGTTGCCTGTACTGCGTAGGAAAATCAATCAATCCCCACCCCAGTTCTCAGAGTTCACTTTACGCTTTGTGCCCGCGTCGAGGGAGTCTCTTCGCGCCAATAGCTGTAGCTTCTTCTGCGTTGCCTCACTGCAACTTCCTCCACGTTTATGTCTGCTGCGTCTACCAACTACAACCCGTCTCGCGTTTGCCGTTATTGTCCCACAGTTCCCCACTTACCAGACGGTCGCTGCCCTTACCGCCCGCGCCCGCGCAAGGTTTTACGCCGTTACCCCATCATTCCCGCGCCCACACCGCCGCCAGAACCCTCAGCAGTAACTACGGTCTCCCCTGAGAGATCTACTCCTAAATCACCCTCGCCAGCGTTGTCTGTTGCCTCCATCGCGGACTCACTTGATAACTGCTCCTATTGCGACACTCAGAGCGACCACCCAAGGCCCCTGCGTTCAGGACCTTTTGTCCTGCTCGACTGCGATCGCCTGCGCGCGCCGCACCCAGATTGTTGGCTGTCACCAGACTTTGAAGGTGAGGACTACGAGTGCAAACTAGTGCAGTTCAACCTTACCAGCTCTACCAACGTCGTCGTTGGTCACGCATTCGCTTGCAATACGCATCGCCGCTCGGGAAGTGTTGTTCTACACTACCGCCCCCGCGCGCAGTCTGTCGAGTCAAATTGACTGCAATATCACATAGCCTTATTCTGCGACTCGCGCTCCATTAGTTTGTCTTTCTCTTACGGTTCCTTTCGGCTTCGTTATACTGCGTTTGCTTTTTAACTGCGTTATTTTACTGTGTTACTGCATCTGCATTTCACCTTCACTGCGTCGAGTTTACTGCGTTCACTTTCACTGTGCCCGCGTTTTACAGCGACTTCTTTCATCTTCACCAGCGACTGCGTTTTGTGTTTGAGATTCATACTGCGCCTGCGTTTACCATCCGCGTCTCGCCGCGCAACGTTTTACTACAAATTGCGACGTCTCCCGCGCGTTCTCTTTGAGCTGCACTAAACTCTTTTGCTTTCACCGTGCCGACTTGCCCTTTTACCCGCGATACGCGTGGTAGTGTGCCCGTCTAGCTCCTTTCACATAAACCTATATCACAAACCTTGTCGCTCTTTATAGCACAGGTAAAACTAGGACTCTAAGACCACCTCACACACTTTAACACTTCCGCGCTTCCACACCTTTACACTTCTATTGCCACTTCGTGGTTGGTTGTGTTGTCTTTAAGGTTGTACTTAGTTTGAAGCGTGACTCAGTGTCTCACCGGGACTCATGCAAAACTAACAGACATGATAAACCACTCAGCTATGGGAACATCTACAGCTAAGAGTGATGATTCATTGCAAAGTGGACACATCAACAAGATAGGGTTGCTTTTATGTATATGTCACAGATTTTCAATGTTTCTACAAGACTTGCCTTACACGGCAACAGTATTAATGGGAATATTTAAGCTCTTATCAGGTGCTTATCCAGCACTTATCCAGCGTCTATTTAGGCACTTATCCAGCACTTATCCAGCGCTTATCAGGCGCTTATTCTAGCGCTTATTTTCAGTGCCTATCAATTGATGCACTGATGCACCCTCTGTCTCTGATGCACTGATGCGCTCCTTTCCTTATATGTGTATCACATGATAGAACTCTCTGGAACCTTGTGGAACATGCTGGAACTATGATGTCATAGTGTAGAACATTCTAGTAGATGATGTCATAGTTCTTAGAACCTTCTGGAAAAGTCAAGCCTTGTCCTAGAACAAGCTAGAACAAGTCTAGCCTTGGGACTGGGTCATGGGGTCAGGTCATGGGGACAATTGCTATTGGTTGAATTATTGAAGTGGCACCACTAGGGCATTGTTACAAACGGTCTTCACACCCTATTATTTTTCTTCACTTCTTCGATTATCCTGATAACTAGTTATCTGCTTTACATTTGCCTTGACGATCCAACTTGTCCTTCCTCCCTCATTCCCTGATCCACATCGCCTCGGTTCAACATGGACTATTATGTCATTGGTTGTCTCCTTGTATCCATTCAAACCTCGGACCTAACTCTGATTGGTTACCATTGCCTTGGTTCAACCCTTGGCCTTTCCATACCTCTGTTACCATTCCATTGGGTCTAACCCCATCTATCCCCTGTTCCGGGTTCAACCTCTTCTCTGTTGATCTTTGCCTCATGGCTCACCTTTCTACTGTCCCTGGTTTCCGCACCTTGACAGTGTTTTCTCTCATTGGCTTTCCAAAGCAGTTATTGTTCTCTGTGTAGTGTTCTTTTGTTCTGTTCCTCCGATTTGCTACCACTACTTTGGACTGGTCCAAAAGTATTTAGGTCAACATGTATGGATAGCCGCTAGACATGGGGCTAGAACCTCAGTCTATCCACTTTGTATCAATATTCCTTCTATCGATCCAGCATCTGTCTGCCACTGTGCTTGACAGCAACCACGCGGCCTAGACCATCATTCGATCTTGTGTGTAGTTATACCCGGGGGTTTTGACTTGACAATGGTCGGTCTTAACATTTGGATAGAATCTTCTGGGTCTACCCCGCACACCAAGAAGATCAACTCGATTGGCAACGGCTGCGGTCTTGCTGCAATCCCTTATCATCCTCGCTAGCCTTACCCTGGATGGGAAGCAGCGACCAGACACATCAGACATCAGAAGCACATGACAGTAGGAGCTGAAACATCCCTCCCCTGCTACAGAAAGCCACACTTTTTCTACAAGAAGAAACGAGATGTCTATCTCGACCACAACAACAAGTGGGAACATTGGACAGCTGATATTTGTCCCAATTGCAAACTAGCAAACCAAACAGTAAGACCACCACACCCGGATTTTGAATCTGTGGACGTAGCCCAAGTTGAGCGACACTTGCAAGAAGCCAGAAGATGTGACAAGAGACGAGCAGAGGTACCATCTACTAGTAACACGACAAACCTGGGTCAACTCCATTGACAAAGAAACACTCATCCGTGGTAGAAGAAGTTGAGGAATTCCCAGCCTACACCAGAGAAAAGCTCCCTTCAGACACTGCCCACATCATGGAACCAATAGCCCAACCCCCAAAAGAAATTGGGTGGGGCCACAATTATCCCACAATATGTAAAGAAATGCCTGTAGATACTGCACCCACTGCAGACTATATTACACAGTCAAAGATCTTGGTCACTCCAGAATGGGTAGCTGAACAAGAAGAATTGCTCTATTGGGCAAAGGACTATCTATGGCACGGGGAGACCATTGACAAAGCAATAGCAGGAGGCAAAGATCTCATCTACATCTGGGTCAAACACAATGTGTCTCAACAAGTGGCCGAAGTGCAGCACAAGGAGAAGCCTGAACAAACTATTGAAGACATTGTACCAGCTGAATTTTTGGGATTCCAATTTGTGTTTGAGAAGCACACATCAGAACGACTACCAGAACAAAAGAAATGGGATCACACGATAGACCTTGTACCGGGAGCAGAAATGAAGAACTGTAAAGTTTACCCGCTGTCACAACTGGAACAGGTCAAACTCAACAACTTCATCACAGAACACCTGCGGAAAGGATACATACAACCCTCGAAATCCCCAATGGCTTCTCCATTCTTCTTTGTCAAGAAGAAGGATGGCTTAATGCGACCAATACTGTTGTGGAGCGACTGCTGCTATGCTGATAACGCTAACAAGGGAGTGAAGTAGAGAGGAAGGGGGGTAGATCTCCAACAACGACAACAAGGTCAAAGTTGATGATGAGCAAGCAAGCAGGCACTGTGGCCAGATACTAGCAGTGCAAATGACAGATTTAATAAAGTATGATACTATGTTACATGCAGTAACTCACCTAGCAGTGCAAATGACAGAGAGGTCAAGATGCAGAGCTAGGGAGAGTAAGGTGTACTATACAGTAGCGGCAAAAAGTCTTGCGACACCGTGAGCGCGCAACATATTTCTCATCGTTTGAGCTCATTTTTTGCATAAAGTTTTGGGTTACAGTTCTCACACATTCATTATCATGTGAAAATTGTGTCCTTAGTGAAAAAAGGCTGATCGACGTTGTGCGCGAGGAACTACGTACAATCTGCGCGAAAACTGCATTAGGCACCCACGTGTTGTACTACTACTATTGCACATCATCTCGACTATTCTATGTAAAAATTTGTCAAAAAATTCTGGTAAATTCAGTACCTAGTATAGGACCCCTTTGCCCGCATAAGCTCTGCTGCACGAGTGGGGAGAGACTCATACAATCCCTTGATATACTCATCATCCAAATTCGCCCACTCCTCCTGCAATGCCTCCCACAGCTCCTCCTTATTCGACGGTTGCTGCTTGCGAGCACGTAATTTGCGGTCTAGATGGTCCCAGACATTCTCCAGAATATTCATATCTGGTGAATTTGGAGGCCAGGGCAATACAGTAATCTTGTTCTCCTTGAACCAAGCTGTAGCAAGCTTTGACGTGTGCTTTGGATCATTGTCCTGTTGGAAAATGATCTGTCGGCAGGTCAAATCTTGGTCTGCCAATGTGCCCAGAAGGGACTCTGATAGGATGGAGCAGTAAAGCTTTGCATTCATCTTCCCATCAATGCGGTGTAGCCTTCCTTTTCCCTTCAAAGTGATACATCCCCACACCATGATACTCCCACCCCCATGCTTCACTGTCTTCTGCACATTCCGGTCCAAAAACTCCTCGCCCTGTCTTCTTCGGCAGTATTCCCTCCCATCTGAGCCAAATAAATTAAATTTGGACTCATCTGAGAACACCATTACCCCCCACTCTTTCTGCCCCCATCTGGTTGCATGTCCAGCCCACCACTTGCGCTTCTTCTTATGAGCTACAGAGAGAAACGGCTTTCGCCGACGCACATATCCCTTCAGCCCAATCTCTGCAAGGTTGTGACGCATTGTTTGGGCAGCCACTTGTGGGAATGCCTTGCGCTGCACGTCTGTAGCATTGCGGGCCTCTTGTTGTGCCAGGAGTAAAGAGGCGTGACGGAGATCGCGGTCTTGTAGTTTGTGAGGGCGACCTGTCTTGGGTATGTTTGCATAGAAGTCAGGGTTGTGGGATAGTTTGTGGATGGTGCGATAGATGGTGGACCGGTGGATGGGGACTTTCTTGCGAATGTCAGGCACACTGACACCTTCATTATGCAGAGTCCAGATTCGGGCCTTTTTAGTAGGGGTACACTGCACCATATGTGTGGTCTAGAGTTGGGAGAGTGGGTGGTATCGAAAAAAGCACGATAGTGGTGAAGTGGAGAGATCAAAAAACAAAACAAACCCAAATAGTGGGCGTGCGCGCGACAGGCGCCTAGCGTCGCGACAGCGCGGATTGTGCACAATGTGTTATATACGAGACAGACTCTGTTAATTTCACTGTAGACATATTCTATACATGCAATACTCAATGTGTAAAAAATTATTGAATAAAATAAGCAGTGTTGAGCTCAAACGGAGAGCAAAGAGTTGTGCGCTTGCGGTGTCGCAAGACTTTTTGCCGCTACTGTATATAATGTGTCTGGATAGTCTGTGTGCAAGTTCCCACACTAGGGACTGGAGTAACTGTGGGGCTGGAGTAACAATAGAACAATAAAGGACCAGGGTAACAATCAGGGACCAGGGTACATAGAACAATAGAATTAAAACAATAGAACAATAGAACAATAGAACAATAGAACAGGAACAACAGAACAATAGAAACTGGGGGAATTCCTGGGGAATCCCTAACAATAGACAGAAGACAATAGACAAAAGACAATAGGACAATAAGCACTGGGGGAATCCCTAACAATGGAAGGGGAACAATAGAACAATAGCCTAGGTTAATCTGAAACTGCTCCAGATTGAGACTAGGGTTTGGGTCTGGACTATTGATAAATAAGGCAGGATGTCACGTGACCCGGGTTAGGGTTAGGTCCAGTGACACTCCTAGCCAGAAAATAAGCGCTCTAGATAGGCACCTAATGCTGTAAACTTGTGACAATGTCTCTGTTGGACTATCCATGTCAATTGTGTCTTACAACAACCTGGAGATGGACCCAGGTAAATTTTCCGCAGTGGCTGGTTGGCCAATACCTTGTAGAGTCAAAGAATCCAATCATTCCTTGGGTTCGCCAACTTCTATCAACGGTCTATTCCCAACTTTTCCAACATAGCGCAACCATTGTACCACCTGACCAAGATCTTAACAACTGTATGGGATTTGTCACGGAGACAGAGCTCAACGCAGCAACTAGGGACACAATGCACCTTGACCTCGTACCACCACCATCCCAGTTAGGCGCCCGCACTGTCTAATCTAACACACTCCTCGCGCGCACCACCCCCAACCCCTTCTTCCCCCAAAATCGCCTCCACCGAGGTTCCAAGGCCTAACAGGTCGCTTTGCGGCTTAGGTCTTGTGGAGACTGATGCTGCAACAACCCGAGCCAGAGGGAACAACGCAGCGTCCCCTGCTGTGCCCTCTGGGCACCCACGCTCCCGCCTCTTCGAGGAGGAGCACCGATGTGCGGAATCACTCTTGTTGCCCGGACCAGTCCAGCCAGCGGAACCTTGCATTTGTCCCCGCCTCTTGGGGGATGGAATGCTATGTGGCCGCGCAAGGCGGCAGGGAGGCGGGGCGCAGCCCCTTGTGGCCCAGTAGGACAAAGGGTCCTTAGGTGCGTACAATGCCCTCTTACACGCATTGTGGCCCTCCAATGGCAATGCACTGTCTCAAATATATTTGTTTTGTATCCTTTCATGCTGCTTGGGCCTTTGCCTGACCGAGTGTGTGACGCTATAAGAACCCCGATTCTTCCTTCCAGATGCAACTCTCAACGCCCCCCCCCCGGCCCCAAGTGTTGTTTATTGCATCTCTGCTCTCTACCACCCACAAACCTGCGCACAGCATGCCTAGCATTCTAGCACCCAATCCCACGCCCAAAATGGTCACAGACTTCTTAGAGAAGACGGCAAACCAGCTCTCCTCCATCCAATTCAACATGATTGCGCTGGGCAACGACCTCCTCGAGTGCAGGATCAAGGAAGCCGCGTCGGACGTGGGCTCTGACGCCGGTACATTCTCTCAATGCCTAGGCAAGTTGTTCGCCTTCTGGGCAGAGTACATCCAGGGCCAGGAGCTGCAGCTCCGGCTGCTGTTCCCCAACATTGTCCAGGAGCGCGAAGCGCACAGGGTCAAAAAAGCTTGTGAACAAGGTACAGGCCTTGACCGCACGGTTGAACGCTGCCGAAGCAGCTCTGCCCTCTAACGACTCTATCCTGATGTAGCACATCACCGGCATCGCAGAAAAGGTGTCCTCCCTTGCAGACCAGTGGCACAAAGGCCAGTCTCTTCCCCCCCAAACAAATGGGATCTTTGCCTCCATCCATGCGCCTGGGTCTGACAAGCGACAGGCTGGGGGATAAAGCAAGAAGCGGCCAGCAACCCCAGCCATCTTAGGCGACAAATAGCCTGCAAAACAGCAGGCTTTGGCCACCAAAGCTCAGCGGGTGCAGGACCCTTACACTGTCCCGCACGACTGGGACTGGGAGAAGATCAACGCTATCAGCTCCCTCATGAAGGTCTGCAAAGGCCGTATCCCCCCTGAGTTGGCTCTGGCCATTACAAAGGCCTTCGAGTTTTGCCTCAAAAGTACGCCAGCCCACCCTACCACGGTGCTGACAGAATCTTACGCATTGGCTGCGGCCGCCCCTGGCACTTCTGCGGGCCAGCCACAAGGCCCCTCAACCTCTCCCGCGAAGTCGAAACCTCCTCCTCCACTGAAGCCCAAGGCTCCTGTGGTTCACGTACCGGCTCTAAAGGACCAGACCAAGCTGCTGCGATATGAGAAATTTAGACAATAGCAACAAATTTTGATCTGAGCTACCTGGCATCACTATGGTGCTGCTACTGTGCAGTGCAGCAGAGCCTCAAGACACAGCTGAAGCACAGCCAACTGCAACAAATTCCAATCTGAGCTATGGTGTTGCTAATGGCTTTTCAGCTCCGGCTCACGGACTAGTAGTTACCGGACTCTCTTTTGTTTTCCGTATATGGTCACTCTATTGTTCTTTCATCACACAGACACATCTGTATCACAGATATTCCTTTTTGGGTCGCCTGAGGGCTCTGTCTTATATACCTTCACCCCCGCTCCTGACACTCCATCATGCTCTTTCTCTTTTGCACCTGGAGTGAGTATTCTTCGTTGTCCCTCACATATGCAATATGCTCACAGCCTGTACCTGTAGTTAACTCGCTCTGCTTGTGTGTCTTAGGTACAGTCATTATGCTAATCGTGCTCTTTCTCTTTCGCACCTGGATTAACTTGCTCTGCTTGTGTGTCTTAGGTTCTTACGACGGCAAGTGGGATTACGACTGCGCATCACATCTCTGCCTCTAGACGTGTTGAATACATTCGACCGGCTTTAGGTTATGAGCCCCGCCTGACTCTAATCCACACTCGTCGTTCACCTTATTGCACCCATCTGCACTTCACTCCAATCAATGTCAACACACAACTCCAGGTTTCTATATCCATATCCTTGATGTCCTACCAACATGTCGAGCACCGCACCTCCCACAGGTGGTTCAGCATTGTCTTGCCCTGCTAGGTCCACTCCTGCCTCTGCAGGTCCCTCTGCCGCTGGTTTGTCGTTCGTCAAGAACACTTCCAGCAACTCCTCGTTCATCAAACTTGACTCGCTGCCTAAGCTGACTGGTGCCAATAACTGGAAGGAATGGAACATGCTGTTCATTCAGTTCCTCAAGACGCAAGCCGCGTCTGGCATGGTCGACCCTTCTCTGGTCAAGCCCGCGTCTACCGACATGGACTACAACAAGTGGTGCAAGGCCGACGCCAACGTCACTCTGGTTCTCCTCGCAACCGTTGACAGCTCTCTCCACCATCTCTTCAACCTCGAGACCAACTCTGCCGCCGAGATCTACGCTAAGCTTAAGGCCAACTACTCCGCCTTGACCACTCTCTCTGCATTCCTCAAGTTCAAGCAGTACTTCCTTCACACGATTGACGGCTCACGCCCTCTCGTTGAACAGCTTGAAGAACGTGGTCGCCTCTGGCAAGAAGTTGACGCCTCCGGCATCCTTGACAACAAGAAACTGCTCAAGATTTTTGGTCTTCTCTAGGTACTCCCTGACTCCTTCGCCAACATTGTTGAGCCCATCCTCGCTGTCACCGCGCCAAAGGACTTGAAATACAACGACATACGATTGCGCCTCATTGACAAGGCTAAGCGAAAGGAATTGCCTTCAGTATCTGCGGTCAAGTTCAACAAGTCTTCGGCTTTGTCCTTGTTGGGCAAGTCAAAGAAGCAGTGCGGGTTCTGCAAGTACAAGGGTTATACAGAGGACGAGTGTCGTAAGAAGAAGGCTGCCATTGAGGAGGCAAGGAAAGGGGGAAAAGGAGGAAAGGACAAGGGGAAGAAGGAATCTTCTGGGTCACCATCATTGTCTAACGGTTCTGCTGCTGTACATGTAGTCTCTGCCGAGGACTCCACATCCGAAGCCGCCAACATCGCAAATATAGATGTTATGTTTTATGCTTCGGGTGAAACACCCTGGATGCTCGACTCAGGCTGTACGAGACACATCACCAACAACCTCAACAACTTCCATGACTACAAGCCGTTCGCTACGCCGTTGTTTGCTGAGACACTGAGTCACGCTTCAAACTAAGAACAACCTTAAAGACAACACAACCACCCACGAAGTGGCAATAGAAGTGTAAAGGTGTGGAAGCGCGGAAGTGTTAAAGTGTGCGAGGTGGTCTTAGAGTCCTAGTTTTACCTGTGCTAAAAAGAGCAACAAGGTTTATGATAAAGTGTATGCGAAGGGAGCTAGGCGGGCAACTACCACGCGTATCGCGGGTAAAAGGGGATAGTCGGCGCGGTGAAAGCGTAAGAGTTATAGCGCGGCTCAAAGAGAACGCGCGGGAGACGTCGCGACTTGCAGTAAGACGGCGCGCGGAGGGACACGGATGGTAAACGCAGGCGCAATATGAATCTCGAACACAAAACGCAGTCGCTGGTGAAGATGAAGAAGTCGCTGTAAAACACGGGCGCAGTGAAAGTGAATGCAGTAAGCTCGACGCGGTGAAGGTGAAATGCAATGCAGTAACACAGTAAAATAACGCAGTGAAAAGCAAACGCAGTATAACGAAGCCAAAGGAACCGTAAGAGAAAGATAAACTAATGGAGCGCGAGCCGCAGCGTAAGGCTATGTGAGATCGCAGTCAATTTGACTCGACAGACTGCGCGCGGGGGCGGTAGTGTAGAACAACACTCCCGAGCGGCGATGCGTATTGCAGGCGAATGCGTGGCCAACGACGACGTTGGTAGAGCTGGTAAGATTGAACTGCACTAGTTCGCACTCGTGGTCCTCGCCCTCAAAGTCTGGTGACAGCCAACAAGCTGGGTGCGGCGCGCGCGGGCAATTGCAGTCGGGCGGGACGAAAGGTCCTGAACGTAGGGGAATTGGGTGGTCGCTCTGGGTGTCGCAATAGGAACAGTTATCAAGCGAGTTCGCGACGGAGGCAACAGACGACACTGGCGAGGGTGATTTAGGAGTTGATCTCTCAGGGGAGACCGTAGGCGCTGCTGAGGGTTCTGGCGGCGGCGTGGGCGCGGGGATGATGGGGTAACGGCGTAGAACCTCGCACGGGCGCGGGCAGTAAGGGCAGCAATCGTCGGGTAGGTGGGGAACGGTGGGACAGTAGCGGCAGACTCGAGGCGGGTTGTTGTTGGTAGACGCAGCTGACATAAAAGGGAAAGAAGTCGCAGTGAGACAACGCAGAAGAAGCTACAGCTATGGGCGCGAAGAGACTCCCTCGACACAAACGCAAAGCGTAAAGTGAACTCTGGAAACTGGGGTGGGGATTGATTGATTTTCTACGCAGTACAAACAACACCTTTTTATATACCCTAAAGACCCTCTCCTAAACCTTTCCTTCTATGTCCTAAACCCAAACGCAAGAGCAAGGAAACAGGGTGGCAGAATACTTCCGTCTGCGGAGGCAAAATGTCCAGCAAGTCGACTCCTGGCGGGACACAGCGTTGGTCGACGCGGCATAGCGGCGCGCGCCCTTGCGCTGAAAAGGCGCCAACCGTTCGCGAGCAGGTGATGAGGTGCCGCCCAGGAGTTGCACAGCGTGGTGTGATAGGAGTCTTCCTGAAACAGGGTTCGCGCGTCAAGTTTCTTCTACCGTTGGTCCGACCCGCGTCCGAAACACTTGGTGGCTGGCCGGCCCATGCTCCGATGCAAAAGGGGCGTGTCTGTGAGTCAGAGTTTGGTGCGATTCCTCGGCCTCGGATGTTTCCGGCGCGTTGCTGCTCCTTGTCAAGTCCTCGGATCCTTGGTGAACTCCCCGTGACCTCGGTGGACTCCTCGTGCCCGTGACGCTGGGAAAGTGGAGGGATTTGCCGCTCAGGATGACGCGGGCTGCGCAAATGGCGGGCTGCTGCCGGGTCTCCGCGCCTAGCCGATTTCCGGGCGTATCATTGCGACATTGGCTGATGCTTCGAAGACTTCAATGTCTACGCTTGGGTCTGGGAGCATACATGGAACCGTACACGTTGATGGAAAGCAGCTCACAGCGCAGTTTGACAACATCTTATACTGCCCAAGCATTGCCTACTGACTCATTTCAATTTCCTGTCTTGACTCCAAAGGATTCTCTACCATTTTCACTGGCGGTAAAGCACGGATACACAAGAATGATACCACCTACGGCATAGGTACTCTCAAGGGCGGCCAATACTGGTTGGGACTTCGCGTCTCTTCTTCGTCGGTTGCCTCCTCCACGCACATGCACTCGTCACCCATCGACCTTGTACACCAACGCTATGGTCACCTGAACTGGGAAGCACTACAGAAGCTACGCTCTGACGACGCCCCAGTGACAGGTCTGACTATTGACAAGAAGACTCCTCGCTCTGAACA